>JAWZYT010004418.1:0-10000 GCA_034508575.1 Petrolisthes manimaculis
GAGAGGGATGAAGGATAGGAAGAAGGGTTGAAGGAAGGATAGGAGGAAGGGTTGAAGGAAGGATAGGAGGAAGGGTTGAAGGAAGGATAGGAGGAAGGGTTGAAGGAAGGATAGGAGGAAGGGATAAAGGAACGAGGGGATGAGGAAGGGCAGGGATGAAGGAAGGATAGGAGGAAGGGATATATGAATGTAGGAAGTAATGTAGGAAGGATGGAATAAATGAAAGAAGGAAGGAAAGGATGAAGAAAGGAAGGAAGGAAGGAAAGGATGAAGAAAGGAAGGAAAGAAGGAATATAATGTAGCAAGGAAGGAGGTAATGAAAGAAGGAATATAGGAGACGAGAATGCTATACTAATTCCTCCAAACAATACTTTCCTGGTATTAGTTTGAAGAAATCAAATGTCCTTCTTTTCGACCACAACAAATTAATTTCCTGGTCTCATGATAGCCATCCATTTATTAAAGCATTAGTTGTACAAGAAAACACATTTCAATTAATACGTCAAATAAATAGTGTCATTATTTTACTAGACGTGGGGCAGCTTATAACACGTTTGTTTTTATCATGTTTTGAGTTAATTCTATTTTATACAGTAAATTATTACTATTATTATTATTAATATACACCACTGCACCTCTAAATTTATAAATATTATAGTCTTTACTTCCCTTTCCTTTCCTCTTTCTCCCTCTCTCTCGTTCGTTTCCCATGCTATCTCTTAATCCTTCTTATCTTCCTTCCCTTCTTCCTCCTCCTCCTCCTCTAAATTCTCCTCTCCGTCTTCCTTTTCCATTTATTGTTTCTCCGGTTTATCCCTCCTCTCCACTACTCCTCTCCTACCCATTCCACATCTTGTCTTTTTCCTCCTCCTCCTCCTCCAGCTTCTTAACTTTCTTTTATCCCTTTCTTCATACTCCACCCAGCCTGGTACCCTCACCTTGCTCTCTCTCTCTCTCTCTCTCTCTCTCTCTCTCTCTCTCTCTCTCTCTCTCTCTCCACCCCGATGTGCCTGGCCCCGTATTTTCCAACATTTGTTTGTGGAGTGAAATGCATTCTTCCCCGGCCTTTGCACGCACTTTGCTTTATGAAGGCATGTTTGTGTGCTTTCCTGCTCTCTGTGTGGCATGCAGGGGAGCCTTGGGAGAACTGCCCGATTTTATGGCCATGCTTGCCTCTCACATCTTCTTGCACTTTGTTCCAATCTACTACTGCCAGGGATGTTTTGCCGAGGAGAGGGTTTTATTGTTGAAGATACGAATGAGAGAGAAGGAAGAAATAAGGGCATGATTTGCTTAGATGACAGCGGAAAAAAAATGATGTGTACAGTTGAGCAAGTAGAAAGTGTAAAAAAAATCTGACTGTATATGATAAAATATTCACCACCACTCAAAGTTCATCCAATCACGTTCCACCTTACATTGGCTCTAGGTTCCCAGTGATTCATTTATAAAGATATGAGGGCTTACTATAAACAACTGCCAGATGTTGTCATATACAGCCCTAGTTTTCTTGCACTTTCTACTTGTTCAACTGTACACTGTTTAGTTGACTCGGCTACACTCTACCAGTTTATCACAATTCTTAAGTCATTTGCGTTCGGGACTGACTGTGACTTCCAAACACAATACCAACCACTATAGAACACATAACATTTGGTTCACTAGACTCACGAGATGCTAGCTAACCTTTCCCATCACCAAACTCCAGATCTACACGATGGCTTATAAATAACACTATGATTTAATAGACCAAGATTCGAGTTACTTTGGTGTGTGGTGGTGGTGAGGTTCAGTTCAGCCCCAATACCTGACTGGACGGGGCAAATCTCAGCTCTTCACACCGTCCAAAGCATTTACATAAATCTGTAATATATATGCACACCCACACGTGGCCATAAAAACGCACTGAGCATAATTGATAAATGAATATTAATTTTCACTTTAAATTTGGTCCAGCGGATTATAATTTCACTGCTGAAATCACAAAAAAATGTATACGTACCGGCAAATTAATACATAATATTATAGTACACATAACATTATAATTCACTTCACTAATGCCAATATACAGTGATAATAATTCGGTTGGGTGTTATGAAACATCCATTGATAAACTACAATAGTTCTATGTATCGGTTCAACGGTAAATCTAAGGTAATTATTTCTATTAAGCAACATAACGAAATTAATGAGTTTTAAAGATCCTATTAATTAAGTCCGGTAATCATTTCGGGGTAAAGTTAAAAATACTAACGTTTCTCTTTAACACACTGCCTTTAATTGGCTAAAAAAAGCTCTTAGACACTCGAACATTGTAAGTGGAAGTGTGCGTATAAGTGAATTGTGTGTGTGTGTGTGTGTGTGTTGCTGATCCCGACTTAGGGCTCAGTGGATCAGAAGAGTAAAAATAAATATAATATGACTGAAGAAGAAAATTATAAAGGGGGTCGGGAGGGGGGCGCCGAGGATGGGGTGCTGGGAGGGGAGGGGAGGAGAGGGGAGAGAGGACTAGCAAGGCGCCCCCCATCTTCCCTCGACATGAAATGAAATATGAATGAAGCGATAAGAGAGGGCGAGGCACCAGCAGCAGCAGCAGCAGGAGTGAGGGAGTGAGGAAGGGAGGGAGGGTACGAAGGAAGGAAAGCGGAGAGCACCATGGAACATTTATATACAGCATTTAGAATCTCTCACATCCCCTGTTCTGTTTCTGTGTCTGCCTCTCTCTCTCTTCCCCTTGCTTATTCTCATCCTGCTTGCCTGCCTGCTTCCCTGCCTGCCTGCTTCCCTGCCTGCCTGCTTCCCTGCCTGCCTGCTTCCCTGCCTCCTACTATTTGAATCTATATAGTCTCTTGTATGTCTATATTCCCTTTTTTTATCTCTCTTCCCTTTCCCTCTTCTCCTTGTTTACTTTTAACCTGTTTTCTATACCTCGTGTCTTTCTCCTTTCTTTCTCGTTTATATTCCCATGGTTTTTGTTACTTCTCTTAGCTTTCATTTATTTTACTGTCTACCTTCTCCCTATGTTTGCTTCCTTCCCTCTATTGTATATATTTATCCCTTGTTTCTTACTTCCATTTGCCTGTCTTTTTCTCCTTGTTTATTTTGGTCTTTTGTACGTGCCTTTTATTTTCTTAATCTTCTTTTTCAAACTTCCATTCACTTGCATCCAATCCTTCTGAATCCTATGTACAAATTTACCCTTTATATATTTTTCTACACTACCCCTCTCTCTTCTGCCTGAGGTGTATACAGTATGCTTTTAGGTCTGTTTACCTGTTAGTCTCACCCTCAGTATACACCAGCAACTCAATCCTCTTCACTCGTCCCCTTCATCCCCACTCTCCCTTATTGATTTAGCCCCTCACCAACACTGCAGTCAGCCTCTATCCAATAATTATACTCCAACAATAAATCATGTTGATCTATCCCTCGTTTCAAGCGTTCTCTGTCTCTGCCTCTCTCTGCCTCTGTCTCTGTCTCTCTCTGTCTCTGTCTCTCTCTGTATCTGTCTCTCTCTGTCTCTGTCTCTCTCTGTCTCTGTCTATCTCTGTCTCTGTCTCTCTCTGTCTCTGTCTATCTCTGTCTCTGCCTCTGTCTGTCTCTCTCTACGTATTATTTTTCCCTTTTACATTCCCCTTTACATTTTCTTTTTCTCTGCTCTCCCTCACCACCATATTCACTCTTCCATTATTTTACTCCTACATCCCTCCAGCTGCTCTGAAATTCCTTGTTTTCCTCTTTAGTCTTGACTCTGATATCTCGTTTCTCTCATGACCTTAATGTCCTCTATATCTCTCTCTCCTTCCTTTTCTCTCTCCCTCTCCTCCTTCTCCCTCCTTCCTTCCTTCCTCTCCCTCTCCCTCCCTCTTTCTCTCCTCCAGTCTTCCATCCTCTCCCTCTCTTCTTCCTCCCTTTCCATGACGCTAACACATTTCCATGATTCCCCCTTTCATGACCCCCAAAGTGCCTCTTCGTCTCTCCTCCACTTGGCAGTATTACCTCCCTCACTTCTCCTCCTCGTGAACCCAATAATCTCCCCACAATTCCTTCCCCATGGCATTCGTCTGTCTTTATGCCCCTGCTCCTCAGAACTCTTAACCTTTTTTCCTACTTATGTCCTATCTATATTCTCTCGCTCCCCGGTCCTCTCGATTCTCATATATCTCCCTCTTTCCTCATAAATCCCTATCTCCCTTTTCTCCTTCCAACTTATCGAGCTTCTGTCGTTCCTTTCCTTTTCTTTATGTATATTCTTCTTCCCCTACCTTTCATTTTACACACTTTCTCATGTTCTTTTATTTACTCTGCTGGTCACTCTTACTAAATTTTTCTCCTTTAAAATATTTTTTTATACTCTTCTCCTTCCTGTTTTCACCTCACCTAACTTCATTCCTTTTTTTTTCTTTACTCCTCTTTCCTGCCATTCCTGTGTCCTATATATTCTTTCCCTTCTTTCGTGCCATATTCTCCCCCTCTCTCCCGTCCCGTCCCGTCCCATCCCAAACTTCACATATAAATCTTGGGAGTCATAATGTGATAAAACGGCCAACTTTACCCTGTCAGCCTGGAATATTTATGAGGGTAACCAGGGGAGAACTGGAGGGAAATTGAGGGCAGGTGGAGACGTGCTGGTGAGGAGGAACTAAGAATACAATGGTGATATACAGCCACGATGAAGAAGACCCAACAATGCCCGCCCTCCCTAGCTGTACCGTAGTTGGAAGTTTATACTGCATGGGGGGATGATGGAAAGGACGGGGGTTCATGCCATAAATCTCCACTCACTTGGCCCGAAAAATAGATGACAACATTTATCTTTTTTTCCCCTAGTGTACGAGTCACTACTGTACTCAGATTTGCGTTTAGGTCCTTAGTTTTTGCTTATCAGACTTGACAAGAAAGAGAGGGGTGATATATTTTATACTTTCCAGGAGTCTGATCTGCCCCTGGAGTAGATGAATCTCATGTTGTCTGAATCTTAAACTCAGTACAATATCCACACTGCAAACGTCTTATTCTTTATATACTAAAAAGTAGTAACTGGGGAAGGAGTTGGGGGATGCAGTAAGGATGATAGCTACAATAGAACGAGGAAGGTTACAATAGACTCTGTTTATATACAAGAGTGAAACAACATCCGATACAAGAACTATACTAGAAAGGAGTAACTGGGGAAAAGCTGAGGGTGGTGCAGTGAGGAGAATAGCTAGCAGGGAGCAGGGAAGGGTACACAGTTCAGTAGACGGTAATATGCAGGAGTGAAACAGCATCCAATTTCTCGCCTCGTGCTTTAGAGGGCCGGCAAGAGCAGGGAAGAGATCTTTTGTGGGTGGATGTATGCCATTTCCCACCACCATCACCATCACCACACGCCAAAAGTACAGTATATTTCCTCACATTATGTTCATGAGCTCTGTCTGCCCTTCCGTCTGTCTGTTTATCTGCACTTGAATGCCTCCGTTTCCTCGTTTTTTATTATCCTACTTTATGTTTGTACTGTATATATTTTTTCCTACTACAAATAAATTCTCGTTCATTCATACAGTTTGTTGACATTTTATAACAGTTCAGATTCTCTCATACACACCACTTTTAAGGCATAATATTCATCAAACTTCACACACAAGTACTAACATATGTATACCTAACTTATTTAATTATTTCCTTACTCTAATTAACGTACGAGGGTGCTGGCTGGAGACTTGTGTTTGCAGAAAGGGACAAAGAAAACTCTCTCGGATAAAACAATAATAAATAAATATAAATAAATACATGCTGGAATACCTTGTTCTGACATTTATGTAAACAGGAAGATTTGTACAATGACACCCAAGGGAACCATATACACCATTTTGGACACCTGAGCTCTTGTCCACCCGTAAATCTTTCGGAATAATTTTCAGTTCTTTCACCCTCTACCTATCCCTTTGCCTGCGTTTGTGTGTGTGTGTTATTTTGTTCTTTGGTGGTGGTGGTGGGGGGGGATATGAGTTGGTATGGGTGAGTGTGCGTTTGTGTGTGACTTGGGTTGTCTGGTGTTTGGTGTGCGTGCGTGTATGCTTACGTGCGTGCGTGCGTGTGTGTCCAGGGATACATGGTCTATCCAGTTGGTAGGAAACAGACAGTCCTATACTCTCCCCTTCCTCCCTTCCATTGCCTGTCCTCTCCTATCCTAGTCCCCCTCCATCCCTCCCTCTCCTTTGATGTTTGTTTCCAGGCTGTAGTCCAGTCCAGGCACGAGTTTCAAGCACAACTTTTTTTCTAGCTTACCTGAGTCCCCACACAGGTAGCCTACGCAAACACAACACTTGTTTAACCAGGAATTCGTTCTCTAGTCCGTTCAGAAACTCAAGCCCAGAAACACCGAGTAACTGCAACACTCGAGTAACGGCAAACCTAGTCATTGCAACACTCCTTCACACACTTGGGTACATATGGTATTTACACACACAATCACATAAACATTATAGGCACCCAAGTACACACAAGTTTACATACTCTAATATTTACTATAATTCTACTGCTTAACACACTCACACCTAGACCTCATACAGCGAATACTCTGCCAACTGGAACACCTAATTCTCAGCAGCCACACCTCAATACCTACTGCCCCCCTGCTGCCCCCCCACACGCAATCACTCAGACGTCAACCCTACAAGACCTTACAATCACTCAGCAGCCTTTCATGTGCTAGAGATCGATGGTGTTTACTGTACAAGATCAGATTTATTGTTGGTAGGGGAGGGAGCGGAATTTCTGTCTCTTGACATTCGCTTCTTATTATTTTTGTAATAATTTTCCTTAGAATTATGGTTCGTTCCGCATTTCATCTCCTCATCCTCTTGCAGATTGACATTATTCGTATAATATATAAGAAAATAAAAGATGATAATATTTAGAAAAATAATTCAATATTATTAAAGTATCATTATCATTATTACATTATTGCATTATTACTATTATTGTAGTGTGCATATGTATGCTTTTACGTGATATGGGAGAAAGGTTGTGCTTGCGTGTTTAACTAAGGAAAGTAAATGTGTTTATGTCAGCAGATGACATTTTAGTGCTTTTGCGTGCAGCTTGGTGAAACAGTCTGCTGGTATGCACATCACAGTGGAAATATATGATCCTGTGTTTGTAGGTTTTTGTGTGTGGCGTGTGTTTGTGTATGCATGAGTTACTGTGAAGTATTTATATATATCGTATATATATATATATATTTTTTTTTTTTTTTTCTTGAAGGGAGGGGAGAGCGAAACTGAGTGCTTGTGTGTCTGAGTGCAAGTTTGAAATTTAGCGCGAATATGTAAAATAAGAAGTGAAATTATTTACCGATTAAAAAACAGGAGTTACAAATATTACTTAAATGATACCTGATGTTTAATATATATATATATATCCTATTTTTTACTAACAGTATGTGAAATTAGTCCTATAGGGGACGAAAATATTTGCATCGTATATACCTTTCCGGGCGTCAGAGCATAGTGTTGTATATAAGAGGGACATTTGGTGTGGAGTAAATAGGAATGACACCCGTAGTTCTAAAAAAATTGAGGGCCCTTACTGGAGCTCGATGAAATCTCCAAACTACTCCAGGCAACAGATTCCCTATTCGAAACACTGAAGCGTTTTGTGGCCTGGATTATTTGGAGGGTTCATAGAGCTCCAGTAAGGGCCCTCAATATTTTTAAAACTACGAGCCTGAATGTTGAGTGTGGTCGCGTGTCAGAGCCTCACACCACGACCACCACCACCACATCCCATCACAGACATGACCAGCGGGAGATGTGTGTGGTTAGGAAGCAGTAAAATCTGAAATTACCCTCATTTCAATAGATTAAGTCATTAGAGATAATCGCCCTTTCGGAATCGCAATACCAATCTGTTTTGTTTTTTTTCCTCTCTCTCTCAATCTCTCTCTTTTATGGGTAATGAAAACAATGACCACCACTTCCATCCTTCAACATTCAAAGTAGTTATCCAAATTGATATTATACAGTACGAAAACTCGTCCTTATCAATAACTATATAATTATAAGTGTAATATTATATTCTGGATAATAATATGGTTGTCTAGGTGGGGAAGTGTCTGAGTCTCTATTTATACATTATAATATTACTTATTGTTTAACAGAACCTGGCTGGTCACTCTTACCCATTTGTATTATACAGTACAGACGGTGGCTAAGTTCTGTCACTTCATTCATTCACATAAAAATAATACTTTCTCTTGATTTTCAATAGATTTACCAACCTTTGATTTTAATATTTTTCTATCCTGTACTTCATTCATGATTTGGGAGAGGTGGAGACAGAAATTTTGCCGCCGACTGTACATCTACATCAATTTAAACACCCATCTACACTACAGTAACTTTAGACGACTTATCCTACACCAAATACTTGTGAACGCAACTGTACATCAAAGCACATCACATTATTTATAAGTAAAAACATTCCGGCTCCCAATTCATATGCCTTTAATGAAATCCACGTGGCAGCTTGATTATCAATTCATTCGCCTTTATTCCACCCCACAACACGGACCCATATACTAGTGAACAATATGTATAGAATCCACTGCTTCCTGCCTCGACTGTGGGGAGGTCAATCAATATTTCCATTCCTGTGCCACGTTTCATTTCTGCCCCCCCAAGCCAAACCAAATCCCATTCCAATGTTAGACAAAAAAGGATCAGTACCCCATACAAATACCGACAAATATTTAATTCGTACAAATTGAAATTTTAATTCCCCTCTCTCGTCGAAAAATGGTGATTTTACTGAAATTTCCCAATATTTTCACATCAACGACCTCTAAAATTATTTTCTGCAAATCCTCTCTTACTCTCTCCCACCAACCCTGCTCTATTTCCCTCTCTCTCTCTCTCTTTCTCTTTCCACCTCTATCTATCACTCAATCACACAGTTCTCTTTCAGCTCACCTCATCGGAAAAGTTTATTATTGTGCGAGATTGACGAGGGAAAGGGCGGACAGGCCGTGGTCCATTTACCTCCCTTCCCTGGCGTGTATAGGAAGAGAAAAGGGGACAGTGGTGCTTGTATTGAAAGGGACGTGGATACCTCAACCCTTCATCCCCCTTCTCTCTCTCTCTCTCTCTCTCTCTCTCTCTCTCTCTCTGTCTCCATCTTTCTCTTTTCCCTTCAATATCTATACCTCTCCGTGATCTTTTTCTTCTCTATCTCTCTCTCCTTCATTATCTATACCTATCAGTGCTATTTTATTTTATTTTTTTTTCTCCCCCCCTACCATTGCCTTCCTTCGTCTCTCGCTCTCTCTTTCCGGCTAGAGATTCACGAGGGTATTGTTGTCGACGTGTGCTGTCAGTCTGTCTGGGACGCGATGGCCAATATATCTCCCCGTCCCTCCGTCCGTCCATCTACTCCTCCATCCACCAATTTTGTTTCTTCCATCGCCAGCCAACCAACATGCCAAATAACCAGCCAACTAACCAGCCAACTAACCAACCAGTCAGCCAACTAACCAGCCAACTAACCAGCCAACTAACTAGCCAACCAACCAGCCAGCCAGCCAACTAACCAGCTAACCAGCCAACTAACCAGCCAGCCAGCCTGCAACTAACCAGCCAACTAACCAACCAGCCAGCCACGTCCCTCCAACCACTTCTACCTTCCTCCCCATCCATCCATCTCCTACCTAGCGTATAATTATTCTCGAGTCATCAGTAAGATCTTCGTTGTGTTACAGAAATCTCACCTCCCACCCAAACACGCATATTTTGCCGACGAATTAGCTGTGCCAGAAAATAGACGCCCTCAATGGTTCTAATAGAGGATCTGTTCGTTGCATAATTTGGAGGAATCAGAGACCTTCCAATTACAACCAACAAGAGAATCTCCCCTGAACAACATCCTCTACCGACGAAAGGGGAATGTTGAGTTTTATCTTCAGGACCTTGGTTTCATTTCTTTCTCCCTCTTCCCCCTCCCCTCCCTCTCTCTCCCCTGG
>JAWZYT010004418.1:15000-25000 GCA_034508575.1 Petrolisthes manimaculis
TTGTTCATCTGGTCCTGTTTCCTGGCATACTTTGGAGGAATCAAGTCGCTCCAATGTACCACAAGTATACTCTCTCCTTAAAGGGGGAGCCTCTATTGGGTGTATTGGAGGGATACTACAATACTTCCTCCAAACTATCCCAGAAACAAACCACCTCAATGTTACTAATAGGGGACTTGTTTCGTGTTATAATTTGGAGGATTCAGAAGGTCCTTTAACATAACTCTCCCTCAGCAAAATGGCCACGGAAGCATAACAAAGTTGCTCTTAATATCAATAACAATAACCATTACCACCATTTATTTCTCTTTACATGGTGTCAAGTAATGTTTACGACCATAACCTTAAGGGGATGATTAAACATACATACCTCTTTTGGGTATCACTTGAAAGGCTACTGATTCCACCTAACCATCTCATGAAACAAATCACCTTGACGTTACTATCTGTTTCATGTAACAATTTTAAAAGATTCAGATTAGCTCATTATATATATTTACCCTTCAAGAGTTTCCTCCCTTATAACTATCTCACCAATACACTCATTAACTCAACACTATCTACAAACGTAAACACACACAAAGCTTAATAATTAATGGGGTAATTCACTTTGTTACAATGGAGTGACTTGATTCTCTATAATTATAAAGTATGCCAGGAAACAGGACCAACCAGATGAACAAAAATAATGGTGTTCTGTTGCTTGAAATAGTTTGGAGGAATCAGTTGCTCCAAATTTAGCAACACAAAATTTGGAAGAATCAGTTGCTCCAAATTTAGCAACACAAATTTTACCCCCTTAAAAAATGTCCCCTTATCATATGCTACTGCCTCTGTAATGTGTGGGTCAGGGAGTATGTGAAAAATATATGTGTGCGTGCCGGTGCGTGAGTTGTTTTATTTTCATGTATTTTTTTTTCTCATGGGGGAGAAAGGGGGACGAAATTGAGGGCGTAACTTTATAGGCCTTTTTTTCATTCTGGTGATAGGGTGGAAAACTGGTACATGGGGTACGGTACTGTATTTAGTTTTGGGTGAAGGTCCTGGTCCATAGGATACTCTCTCTGTGTCTGTCTATCTGTCTCTTAATCTGTCTCTATCTCTTATCGTTTTCTCTCTTTCTATTTGTATGTCTCTCTCTCTCTCTCTCCTCTACCTCTGTTTGTATCTCTCTCTCTCTCTCTCTCTCTCTCTCTCTCTTCTCTCTCTCTCTCTCTCTCTCTCTCTCTCTCTCTCTCTCTCTCCGTATACTCTTTTTAATCGTCTGGAATCGCAACAAACCACCTTTACCACATTCACATTTACTCCAGCCTATAAGACAAGCAGACACTGTTTTTAATGCCCCTTGCATCGCCTCTGGTATTATCGCCTGACTATAATGCCTCTACTAAAACGGACACTAACCCCACAGCCAAAACAGCCAGCAAATACCAAGGCCATTGTACCCCCATCATCACTGCCATTACCAAAGCCATTAACACTACAAGCAACTACAACCTACTGCCTTCACCACTACTACCCAGCAACCAACCATGCACCACTCCCACCACCACAACCACCCAGCTACGACAACTACTGCCTTCACCACCCACTACCCACCACCACTACCATCCAACAACCAACCATGCACCACTCCACCACCCCAACCACCACCACCCAACTATCACTACTGCCCTCACCATTACCTACCATCACTACCACGCAACACCTGACTTCCACTATTTCCACCCACTGCCACCATCAACTATACCAACAATTATCACCACTAACACCTTCCACCACTTCCACCTTTCACCACTTATACCTTCCACCACTAACACCTTCCACCACTTATACTTCCACCACTTATACCTTCCACCACTTATACCTTCCACCACTTATACCTTCCACCATTTATACCTTCCACCAAATCTTGCTTCTGCAGCATTTAATTCATACCGCAGTTAAACCAACATTATCGAAATGCAGGTGAATTTTCATCTTCGATAATGTTGGTTTAATGTGGGTTTAACTACACCACCACCACCCCACTACCACCACCACCACTACCACCACCACTACCACTACTAACCCAGCACCAACATAAATAATATCACCTCATTAGCCCCCCACCCCACCACCACTACCACTACTACTCCAGCACTGCCATAAACATCACACCTCTTTACCACCATTACCACCCACCCTTCCAACACTATTATAAATATCACCTCATTACCACCACCCTTCCAACACCATAATAAACATTCCCAATACCACCACCATCACCACCACCAACAACAACACAACACTATCATAAACATCACCATTACTACCACCACTACCACTACCACTACCACTACCATCACCACCACCACCACCAACACAAACACTATCATAAACATCACCATTACTACCACCACTACCACTACCACTACCACTACCACCACCACCACCAACACAACACTATCATAAACATCACCTCATTACGATTACGACTACCACCAACACCACCAACAACCACCCTTTCCCTAGACCATCCTGCGGTGTGTGTGTGTGTGTGTGTGTGTGTGTGTGTGTGTGTGTGTGTGTGTGTGTGTGTGTGTGTGTGTGTGTGTGTGTGTGTGTTGTGTGTGTGTGTGTGTGTGTGTGTGTGTGTGTGTGTGTGTGTGTGTGTGTGTGTGTGTGTGTGTGTGTGTGTGTGTGTGGCATGCGAGGCTCCCATGGCTGCCCTGTAATATTTTCACGTACTGCTTTATTTCAATTCCAGGACGCTCAGAACTCGCATGGCAAAAGATAATGACGGCGACGCATGTGGGGAGAGAAAAGGAGAGAGGGAGAGAGGGAGAGAGGGAGAGAGAAAGATGAAAAGAGAGAGGGAGGGAGGGAGGGAGGGAAGGGAAGGGAGGAGGAGAAAGATGAAAAGAGTGAGAGGGAAAGGAGGGGTTTGTAAAAGAGCATGGAGAGAAAGGCAGAGCATGTGCTGCTGTGTGTGGGGGGGTGAAATGAAAAGAAATAGAAAAAGTCAAAGCAGAAACCGAGCAGAAAGAGGAATAGGAGGAGAGAGAGAGAGAGATGGTATGAGGGAAATATAAAAAAATGAGAGTGAGGAGAGGACGAAACTATATACATATATGAAAGAAGGAAGGCGGGAGGAAAAAGAAAGTCAGAAAGAGAGAGAGAGAGAGACAGAGAGTTAAAAAATGGATGGCTCAAGAGAAAAATGGGAGCGAGAAAGTGAAGGATAAACAAGGTAAGGAAGACAAAGGTAAGGACAGAGAAGTGAGAGAGAGTGAGAGAGAGAGAGAGAGAGAGAGAGAGAGAGAGAGAGAGAGAGAGAGAGAGAGAGAGAGAGAGAGAGAGAGAGAGAGAGAGAGAGAGAGAGAGAGAGAGAGAGAGAGAGAGAGAGAGAGAGAGAGAGAGATGAGAGAGAGAGAGAGAGAGAGAGAGAGAGAGAGAGATATGAACTGGGAGATTAAGGAGATAAAAAGATATATTCAGTGTGGATATAAAATCACAGAACGGGAAAGTCAAACAAATCACAGAACGTGAAACAAACAAATCACAGAACGGGAAACAAACAAATCACAGAACGTGAAACAAACAAATCACAGAACGGGAAACACAAACAAATCACAGAACGGGAAACAAACAAATCACAGAACGGGAAACAAACAAATCACAGAACGGGAAACACAAACAAATCACAGAACGGGAAACACACAAATCACAGAACGGGAAACAAACAAATCACAGAATGGGAAACACAAACAAATCACAGAATGAGAAACAAACAAAACACAGAACGGGAAACACAAACACATCCACAAAACTGGAAACACAAACAAATCATAAAGGACTCATCGAGAAAATGTTAAAACTTTAAAAGACGACCCAAAGTCAAAAAGGTACACAAACAATAGATGCAGGAAGTGAAAAAGGTTTCCTCTTGTCCTCACGTTCGGGTCAAAGACCAAAATTACCATATCGTATTGTTCCCAATACATAAAACATCGGATACGTGTAAATCAAAGGGACGAGTTCACGCTTTACTGGCCGGTCACCGATTTTCTTAGACCTTTTTGCATAATGTTGACAGAACACCATTGACGAGGACAAAGATGTTGACAAGGAAATTTATTTTACAATCCCTCAAATTTATTTAATCAAACAAACACTGACACAAGGTTTGACATCATCTGTATAATGAAAACATAATGATAAAACTGTTATTACCTATAGCAAGACTTTCACTGGCATAAATTATATTGATAATTATGTACAGTATCTGAATGCAACCCACGATTATCATATACTCGAGGTCCCTTAAGACTGAAGAGGAAGATAGATGCTACCACGACAAACATTCCCCCATTGATAAAATATATTTCTATACACAAGCTACTTCCAGAGGTAAATAAGGATAGTTATGTTCGTGATTGTACACTATTCCATTATTCAGAAACGACAATTTAAGTAAGATATCGTAGCTTGTGTGTGAAATGTTGACTAAAACCCTTAAAGGGAAGTAACCTACTGTGAGGAAATTCTGGGGCTCTGATTCCTCCAAGATATTCCAAGAAACAGAAAACCCTCCACCTAAGGCTGTAGAGACGTGTTTATGATAGAGTTCGGAGGGCTACATGTGCTCCAATTTGCCCACAACCGTTACTTCCCTCGACCAGTTCCAGTTCTCAAGGTGAAAACTCTCTTCATACATGATCTTGGTCACGTTCTTGTTCCCCTTCCCACCGACCTTCAAATATATATACTCAATCTAGAGTTACATACTTAATTAAAGTAATAATTTCGTAATAGAACGAGGGGAATGCGGACTCTCAATACCAAGACAGTCCCTCTGGAGAGTCAACGTATCAACAGGTTGTAGATATTATGCCAAGATAAGAGTTTTTGTATTGTAATTATACAGCAAATTTCCAGGTCACGAGAGGTTTTCCACACGTAAACATTGGGTCATTACAACATCAAATCTTAACTAAAGTACAAAAAAAAACTGATAAACTTTCTAATATACTACAGCAGTATATATCTACTGTAAGTAGCAGTTGTTTTAATTGTGTGTGGCTAAATGAATGGTGAACATACATGAATAAAATGTATCATACTCATAATCACATTTTCACGACAGAGAAGGAGAGAAGAAAAAATCAGTATACAATTAAAGGATAAAAATAAGAGAGATAGAGATAGAGATAGAGATAGAGATAGAGATAGAGATAGAGATAGAGAAAGAGATAGAGATAGAGAGAGAGATAGAGAAAAAAAAACGGATATAGCAAGGGCTGACACAGCGGGCCGTGTTCGAAGCCAGATTTTGGCCTGAACTGGACCAGATTAAGAATTAACTGGTTGGCTGAACTTTACTGGCCGCTCCCCTTCCCCTCAAATGTCTGACTGGGCGACTGGCTGAGCGGACCAACACCTCCCACTCCCTCACCTAATTTTTCAAGGGAGAAATAGGTCACGTATGTACAAAAGACGATACATACTTACATTAACCCTTATGGCTTCTTTATTGTCGAGGTGCAGGCCGAGTATCATCTCAGCTTCAGTTCATCGGATTTTACAGTGGCTAAACAAAGTCATTGGTTGCAGTCTATGAAAAGCAGATTGGAAGCACTTATTTGCAGTTTCTTTCCTTTTCACAAGTATCTTATTTACTATCCATTCATCCACCATACCAGTTTACACATCCTCTCCCTCTCCTAAACACACACACACACACACACACACACACACACACACACACACACACACACGCACACACAAGTTACACTATAATCATCTCCAATTATAATTACTGTACATACATTCCCTTCTACTGTAGTTTGAGACTATATATATGCCAGCACATGTATTGCCCTATAGTTGCTGCATACTCCCTTTCCCATCTCCCCTTTAACCTCGTACCGGGGAACTATTATCCTCGACTTTCATTCTTCCGACACACTGCCTTCCCCCCCACACCAATTTACACATTTTCCACGACCATTGCAGCACCACCATTTCTCCAGAGCACTTCAACATCCACCAAACACACACACACACACACACCATCAAAACCACAACTACTGTAGGTGTTCTCGACGACTTAAACACACACACACACACACACACACACACACACATCTCGACGACTTAAACACTTCTTCTGATCTCTGTATCCTCTTTCGTTTTCCTCTTTTTTTTTTTTTAACTCTTTCTTACCCCACCCACTCGCAGTAATCAATTAATTCGTTTTATTAATATTTTTTCTCCTCCTCCTCTTCCACTTCTCTGTTTTCCCCTCTGCTCCATCAATATTTATTCATACTTTTATTTCACACTCCTTCTGCTTCTTCGCTCACATCATTTTTTTCTCACAATCCGTCAATTTCACGCTCAAATATCTTTCCCATTCATTGTGCATTCTTCCTTTGGTCTTTCTCACTCTCTTGTCTGTCCCTCTCCACTTCTCACTCTCTCACTCTCACTTTCACTTTCTCTCTCTCTTACCTCTTTCCTCCTCATTCCTTTTACTTAGTGCCCCGATTACCTAAACACGCACAAACACACACACACACACACACACAAATACACCCACCCACACACACACACAAATACACACACAAACACACACACACACACACACACACACACACACACACACACACACACACACACACACACACACACACACACACACACACACACACACACACACACACAAATACACACCCACACACACACACACACACAGAGAGATAAATACAGAGAGAGCAGAATCAAGAAGACAGAGAATTGCGAGCCAACCCAGGAAATTCAAGGACAAAGAGAAAATGCAAACACGTGAAAAAAGACACAACGCATGCACAGTACAACAGAGAAAGCAGCCAGCCAGCCAGCCAGAGAAATGAGCACAGAAAACAAAGAGAGAACACACCTCCTTGATTAACATCCTGGTTCGTTTGTTCACGTCAAGGGTCTGGCTCCGTCGGTAATGAAAAGACCTTCAACTGTTCATTAACAAGAGTTTTTTTTATATCTTAGGTTTTTTTTTTTTTTTTTTTTTTTGGGGGGGGGAGGGGGCAACTCTACCTCGTCTTAGCTTTATCTCAAACACGTATTCAGCTTGACTTCATCTTGGTCATTCTGAAGGTCATGAAGATATTTGTCTCAATTTGCACTTTCAAATATTATTTTGTATAAACTCGGGTCAACCTCAGTGACAGCCTTGGTATCCTTTCATGTTGTATTACTCTTTACAATCTTGTCTTCCTTACATCACCTGGCACTACTACTACCAACACATTGCATTCAGCCAAACGTCACCTCACCCTGAATCATCATCTTACTTAACTTACAGAACCCAGTGATTAAGTCAGAAAATTGGAGGTTAGCGAGGCTTTCAAACATTTACACGAAACAACACCTATACTGAAGGAGCTTGTTTCGTGGCCTAGTTAGGAGGAATCAGAAGCCACCAAGCCACATATACGATGCCAGGGTCCTACAAATTAACCTCGATTTTTTTTGTTTTGTGTTTTCAGCTCTTCCCCCACAAGACCTTTGTATAATTATAATACTGGCCTCTCCTTGACCTAATCTTCGACCCTCAACTGTATTCTCGTCTCATATTGTACAGGTTATATATTTATATATATATCCCACAACAAACTCTACACATCTTGTACAGTGTATATGGATATTATTCATAATATTTTTTCCACCACAATACAATTATTTTACTCGGCCCATGAGATGCCAATTATCCTGAATAATTTTTCTTAACATTTGGCAACATTTTACAATTGTATTCTAGTTTATGTAGTAGCCATCACATGTGGTTTAATGTCACACCTGTTAATGGGGAGGAGGGAGCATTTCATTTCGTGCCCTTTGTAAGCAAACATTGTTTCTTTCACACCAGACATTAACACATTAAATAAGAATGTATTCTCAATTCTGCGAACCACAAAGAGTAGCAAATGGATAGAAGCAGAGAGAACACCCGCACATGCGCTCACTCAAGCTCAAGCACGCACACACACACACACATACAAAAACCCATACACAAGCCCATAAACATTTACGCTTTCGCACACTGTAAAGAGTACGAACCCAAACCACACGCAGTCAAGCAAATACAGACAGGAAACACACACACACACAAACACATCAACAAACCTCCTTGCGGTGATAGTGGAGCATTGGACCGGAATATCTCGACTAAGGGGCATGTTTGCAGGACCTACTGTTTAATACTGAGGCAGTGTCGAGCACTCAGTGTATATACCTTTGGACGGCCAGAGGACCCTTGTTTGTTTACTGCCCTTGCTCAAAGACCCCTGCCTGCCTGCTTGCTTGTGGGACCTTAACTGACTGTGAATTTCTGCCTGCTTGTAATACATACAGTTCCTTGGCTGTTAGTGGTGTCATGTCTGCCTGTTTGAGAATGTGTATGTTGGTGACTGCCTTCCTCTCAGACAATGCTTATTTTTTTCGGATTCAATCAGCCTGTAGTCATTTGCTTGTTAAAGGAATCCCTGCATGGAAGTGGGCCATTGCCTGCCTGGGATTCCTGCTTGCATATAAACTCCTCATTATTTCTGTCCCTCTTTCTGTTTGTATATCCCTGTACCTAGCGAACAATCCTGACTTTCACGATAACTCTATTATACAGACTCATGGATGAACGACAATATTATTAATACAGCCTAAAGTGTTGCTAAGACTGAATGATCAAACTCTCATTTCTCCCTTCTTTTGCACAGTTTTAACACAATACATTTTAGGTACGGTAGGTCTCCACTTCCAGGTGATATGAAATATGCTGGTATGACAAGGTGCTGAAATATGATGCATTCCAGTCTTAGATTTACGTAGCATTCTTGGGAGCATCATATCAATCCCTTGTGGAGGTTACGACTTCTGTGACTGAAAAATTGCCTTCGCGTGCCGCCAGATTAAAGGTGGATGGAAAAGCTGGCGTGCAGGTTAGAGGTTGTGTGGCACTCAAGAAAATCTCGTCATGCACGAATCAGACTCAGGGTTATTTAGATTTTCCACTTCTTAACCGCTTGGTCTATGATGATCCAATAGCATAATTAATGGTTTCGCACTGGATTTTTTTTTTCGTCGTTCACTAGTACGAGAATGGGTCTCTTGCGGGTAAACTAGAAAGAAAAGAGACAATTGGAGCAAGTTCCCTAAACAGAAAAGAGTAAATCTAATCTGAGAACTAAAGATGGATTAAATGAAAATGTAAAATTGTGGCAGCCTTTTAGCCGAGAGGCCGAGCACAATGTGGCATATACCAAGGTTACCTTGACATATACCACACCGATTTTCAGAATGGGTCGAAAACTAAATTACTTCGACATTTTCCTCTTCCAATAATTTTTAAAATTAAATTATATCAATTGCACACGTTTAACAGTGTCTCAGAATACATCAGCGGAATTGTATTGGATACCAACAGTAAAAAGAGAATGAGTAAATGATATTGTTGCTTGTTTTGTGTGTTATATTTGAAGAAAGAATGGAGGAATACGTCGGATAATTGTTCGTTGGATGCATGCAATTCGTCGAAATATACATTGGATCTATAAGTTTGTGTGTCGAGAAAGTTTGTTGTGAGTTGGGTCAGTCAGTAGTGGAGCCCAGACCATGTAGATTAATTAAAGAGTTAAAGGATTGAGTGGGTGACTTGTTGTTCTGGGCAGCCTGTGGTTACTTGGGTCCGCCACCGGTGTTTTATGCAAGATAATAAATCTCCCCGCGCCGTGTTTTACTGGAAGTGAAATGAGATGATGACCATAATAAGAATGATATGGGAGCTCAGGTTCTGCCCTAATGGATAACGTTAGCAACACCAAGCCAATAACACCGGCGCCTACAACAACAACAACAGAGTCAATTACATTACCTCCATGAAGAATGCCCATTTCACAGACGAAGATACTAACGCCATATCTTTTCCAGTCCTGAGCAAATCAAATTATGCTCGACAGCAGAAATC
>JAWZYT010004418.1:27500-58351 GCA_034508575.1 Petrolisthes manimaculis
GCACACAAACACACACAACAAGCACATTTTAACGCTCACACAAACACACACAAACACAAAACAGTCACACAGAGAAGCAAAGCATGGGCCCTGTACCCTAGCTGGCCACGACATTGCCATCACTTTACATTGCTCTTATTGATGGTCGCCTTACCTTCTGAATGTTTACCTATATGACATTGTGTGCTTGTGGGTAACGCTAGTGTGAATATGTTTGTTATTTTTTGCTTGTTTGTTTGTGTGTGTGTGTGTATGTGCGTGTGTGTGTGTGTGTGTGTGTGTGTGTGTGTGTGTGTGTGTGTGTGTGTGTGTGTGTGTGTGTGTGTGTGTGAGTGTGAGTATTAGTGTGTGAGTGTATTAGTGTGTGTATGAGTGTGTATGAGTGTGTGTGTGTGTATGAGTGTGTGTGTGAGTGTGTAAGACTGTGTGTGTATGAGTGTGTGCGAAAATATAATTATGCAGGCCATTCTACCATTCTCAACTCGGCAGGGGGCTAAGAACATTGGATAACGGTACAAGGATTGGAACAGCAGAAGCATAATGGCTTATTCTTAACACCCGGGGAAAAGAGGTTGGGTTGGCATAGGAAAAGATATTTGTATTGCTATTTTGGGATATTGAGGACAGGGATTGGGAGAAGAGAAACTATTTTTTATTTTTTTTGTATTGGTATTTTGGGATATTGAGGACAGGGATTGGGACAAGAGAAACTATCTTTTTTTTTTATCATTGCTTTTTTTGGATATTGAGGACAGGGATGGGGACAGGAGAAACTATTTTTTTTTTTCTCGGGTTTTAGGTTTCTTGTTATTCAATATAGTGTTTGCATTATTTCACACAGGTATTGATGGCAAGAGGTGAACACGTCTCCCCTGTGAAATGTAAAGGACTGTGTGATTACTTACTAAAAGTTTATTGTTTTAGAGAGAACTATTTTTTATTAAACTGGATGAAAACTTTGCAGAGAAATTTAGATCTATTTATTATATTTGAATAATCTGTAATTATTATATGTTTATGCTCAACTCAGAAGAATGATGCTCACTCATAAGGGGTGATAAAATTTACATTCAATGTTTGCACACACTTCTGCTTCGGTGGTTCTAAGTTTAGGATGTGATATTTCATCTTTTTATCCTCATTCTCCATATAAGTTTCCAAACAAACTTTCCACGTGTGTGTATCTTACGAAGGAATTATATTTTGACCAAGGTTGGTAAGTAAGCTAAAACATATCACAAGACTCGTAAACTTTTTGCAAAATAAAACTTTAGACAATGTAAATTTTTAATGCAAGGACAAAGAACTTCAGACTTTGCAAACATAGTGCAAGGAGTAATGTAACTCCTTGCAGAAAGTAGAAAATAAAATAATTAGCAAAGCTCGCAGTTTCGACCTTCATTCTCCTTTACAACCAAAGTTGAGCACACATCACAAGGCAAAGAAGCAGTGCAAGCCAATTTTTTTTTTGTTTCATGGCGATATATTTCAGATCTCAGAGTGGACTTGAGTTTTTAGACCCACGTGTCTAATCTTTCACATTCGTGCATAAATAAAGGATATGATATTTCAGCTGTGTTATTTTACTTCTTTTCTCCTCCTTATCTTGGCAGCGGAGTCAAATTTCCTCCATAATAAATCTTCGCCTTTTTTTATTTTTATTTTTTATTTTTAGCTTCGTTTATATTTACACAGTTGAGTTTACAAGACGCCGCTTTCTTCATGTTCCAGCTCCATAAATATTTAAGATGCCAGGGGGATTAAGCCAAGAAACACGAGGTCTTACGTTACAAGGTCTGAATTCTGACGAGATAACTGTGATCTGATACACAAAAGACAAGTTGTGTGTATGAATGCATGTATAATATGATCCTGTGTGTATAGACGTATGAAGACAAGTGTGTGTATGTTAGTGTGAACGCATGTATGTATGTATGTGGTGAAAATATACACCTGCAGTCATTCATTAGTGTTACATGTTTAACTCCTTATCCATTTTTTTTTTTAGTCTCTTTCTCCTCTATAATTATTCACACTCTCTCGTTACCTATTTATATCTGGGGTTTTTTCTTTGTCTCTCTCTCATTTATACAGTAATTATTCACTCCCTCTCGTTACATATTTATCTCTTTTATTCACTCACTCTCGTTACATATTTATCTCTTTATTTACTCCCTCTCGTTACATATTTATCTATTTATTCACTACTTCTCGTTACATATTTATCTCTTTATTCACTCACTCTCTGTACATATTTATCTCTTTACCCTTTTCTTTCTCTCTTCCTTTCTCTTTACAATACCCAAGTGAAGGGTACAGAAGCCTCGTCATGCCACGTCCATGCTGCCTCTTTCTTCATCAACCCGCTCTTCAAATATTCCATCCCAATCAATCCCCTCCGGACGTCCTTCTATTTACTCAGGCTCCTCCTCCTCCATCAAGGCTGTTTACTCTCCGTTATCGATTTATCAACCACTTCGGAGCTATGCCCATGTGTCCTCTCTCTCTCTCTCTCTCTCTATTAATCTTGCACTTATAAAATGTCTGTCTGTCTGCCATTTCACCCATTAATCTTAGTAATCCCTATAGGTGTTTAATCTCTTTGAAGTATTTTTATTAACATTACTATTGTTAAATAATTGTTGATTATATATCGTCATCGTGAATACCATTACAAAAATATGAAGTGTACTCGTCTTGAACTTAATACACTTTAATAATTGACATCTTCCCTGACTCTTTTTTATTTCCCTTTGTCTTTGGTTTCTTTTCCTGCAATATTTTTCTATTTTCCCTCGCACTCTTCTCCTTGTTTCCAGCATTTATCGTTCTCTCCTTCTCTCATTCTGTTTCCTTCCCTTTAACGCAGTATCTATATATCTCTTCTTCTCTCCCTCCCTTCCCCACTTTCCAAAATATCTCCTCTGCCTTCCTCGCTCTCAAACGACCTTCCTTCTCTCATCCCACCCACAACATCTCTTCTCCCCACCATCCCACCCCAATCCTAACTAACTCCTCCCCGTGTATTACTCCCACTCAGGTCGTACGTTCGAAGGGGAGGAAGGTGAGGGGGAGGAAGGTGAGGGAGGGGAATAGAGGGACAGCAAGGGATGGTAGGGAGGGGAAGAGAGGGACGGGAAGGAATGGTAGGGAGGGGTAAGGAGGGGAAGAGAGGGACAGGAAGGAATGATAGGGGAAGGGAGGGGAAGAGAGGGACAGGAAGGAATGATAGGGAGGGGAAGGGAGGGGACGGTGAGGGAGGGGAAGAGAGGAGGGAAAGAGGGACACTGCAGATTTTACCTTCCTCCTCACGCAAAGCACGAATATACCCTTCTGCATTTTTATTTTTTATTTTCGTCCAGCCTCTCGTGCCGTGTTTAATTCGTCCGACCTACATTTTACAGGAGCGGATTGAAGGTGGGAAACATTATGAAGCAGCGAGGGCATTGCATTGTAAATAAAAGTCTAAAAATAAGGCACCTTGAACCTCGCCAGAGTGCAAAGGTCGTACTGGGTTGGGTTGGGTTGCCTGGCTGGTCGGTCGGTGGATTCTGGGAATGTCGCGTGAATAAATACAAGAAAAAAAAAAAACAGACGCCCGAGAGGAAAAATGCTGGTATTTGAGGAGTAAGTTACGCAATATTAATGTTTATATATGTCCAATTGTACCTTTTTTATCTTGATGGAGAGAGAGAGAGAGAGAGAGAGAGAGAGAGAGAGAGAGAGAGAGAGAGAGAGAGAGAGAGAGAGAGAGAGAGAGAGAGAGAGAGAGAGAGAGAGAGAGAGAGAGAGAGAGAGAATCTGGGTAGTGTGGTTGGGTGTATTTACTCCTACAATAATTACGGTGTTCCTGTTTACATATAATTGAGGGAATTGTTGATTTATTTAGACATGTTCTTAATTTGGCTGTAGTCTCATTATTACCGCTTTAATCTTCTGTTTTATGTTATCTGATATCATTATCCTTCTGCATGCAACCAACACACGGCATGTTACTATACCCTACCTCTCTTATCTGTCTCTGTCTCTGTCTCTCTCTCTGTCTCTCTCTCTCTCTCTCTCTCTGTCTCTGTCTCTGTCTCTCTCTCTCTCCATATTTTTCAACACGTTCTCTCTCTCTCTCCTTTTTTCCAACCCTACTATCTCTCTCTCTCTCTCTCTCTCTCTCTCTCTCTCTCTCTCTCTCTCTCTCTCTCTCTCTCTCTCTCTCTCTCTCTCTCTCTCTCTCTCTCTCTCGTCCGTCATTTTTAGCTGCTGTACATCCCCGTCCCTTGTCTCTTCCCTTCTCTTTCCTTCCTTCTTTCCTTCCTTCCCCCTTCCTTCCTTTTCACTTATTCATAGTTATATCCTCCCAGTCTTCCGCTTCCTCTCTCTCACTCGTCTCTCTCTTTCCTGGACTTACTATTATTTTTTTATTAAGTTTTTCATCTTTATCTTTTATGATTTTTATAAGCTTTCCGGAATGGCCAGCAGAATATATTGTAATTTTTATTTGTATTCATTCATGTCATCCCTGTTAAATATTCTCTTTTCTCTTTTTATTTAGCAATCTCTTATTCTCAATCTATCTCTTGATATATCTCTCTTTCTTTGAATATCCTTTTCTCACTCGCTTTCTCTCAATTATCGTATTTTTCTTTCCCTCTTCTTTTTCTCACTGCCCCTCTCTCTTTCTGTCTTTCCCTCCCTCCCTACCTATCTATCTAGCCTATATACCTCTGTCTCCCCTCCTTCTCCCCTCTCTATCTCTGTCATCATCTCTCATTCTCTCCCCTCACTCGTCTCTCCCCTTCCACCCCAAAGGTTATTTTCTCTCTTAATTATCCTTCCTGGACACCTTTTATTGCCTTTGTCCTTTATTGCCCCTCTTTCACCTTCCCTTTTTCTCCTATACTTCATCATTTCACATTTTTTGTCTTTCTTTTTCCTCGTGTTCGTCGGTTTATTCAATTTCGTCTCTTTTACATCATTTTCAACACTTCTTTTCTCTGTCTCTGTCTATCTATCGGTATCTATCTCTATCTTTCTCTTAACCTCTATCTCTCTGTACTTCTACCACTCACTCATTCTCTTACTCACTCACTCATTCAGTCCTCCCAGTGCCTTTTACTTTACCTGCCTCCTAACCCTCCCTATTCCCCTCATCAATAAATCTGTTCCCTCACCCCTCACAATCTCACTTATATTTCTCTCTCTCTCTCATATATATATATATATATATATATATATATATATATATATATATATATATATATATATATATATATATATATATATATATATATATTATTTTTGTCAGCAATCTTTCCATTTGATACCAGTGATATTTTTTCCATGCTCTATATGTATCTCAAAACTGTAAACTTCTATGAACATTTCTCTTCTCTGTCTATCCTTATGTAGCTCTCTATCTATTTGTATATCTTCCTATCTGTCCATCTGAACACCTATCAATGAATTTACCACTCTCTCTCTCTCTCTCTCTCTCTCTCTCTGCCTTTCCTGGAATCACTTTCTTACTTTCTATGTCCATCAATTTTATCCATCATTCTAAATTCTCCTTCGGTCTCCCTGTTCTCGCTATATTTACCTTCACTCTTCCCTCTCTTCCCCTCACACAATCACCACACCACCCCTTCTTTACATCCCTTCCCCACACGCCTCACACCACACACAATCACCACAGTACCCCTTCCCTTCCCATCCCCCCATACCACACACACACCCTTCCCCTCACACAATTCCCCCCACAACACACAATCACCAGAGTACCCCATCCCTCCACACCACACACACCCTTACCCTCACACAATCACCACACAACACAACACAATACAACACAACACAACACAACACACACTCTTACCCTCACACAATCACCACACAACACAACACACACACCCTTCGTCCCTACCACCAACACCACTAGGGAATAGCGGTCAAACACGTCAATATATATATATATATATATATATATATATATATATATATATATATATATATATATATATATATATATCTACGGAGGGCCCACACCACCTAGAGTCCCACACCTCCTCCTCCTCCTCCCACTACCTCCTCTGCTGCTGCTCTTAAATGGTTTCCCAGCCCCTCACTTCATCACTCGTCCCCATACTCCTCCTACTCCTACTCATTCCATTATCTTACTTTCGCTGTTTCTTTTTTCTATATTTCTCGTTCTGTTCGTTTTCTCTCGTTCCCATTATCTGTCGTTCACTCGTTCTCTTTCGTTCTCGTCCTCCCTCCCTCCCTCTCTCTCTCTCTCTCTCTCTCTCTCCAACTACACACACATTTATTGCCCCTCCCCCCACCCCTTGTCTCCCTTGTTAACCACACTATCACCTGTTTTCCTCCCACTCTCTCTCTCTCTCTCTCTCTCCTTCCAATTAACATAAATCTTTCACCCACAATTCCCATGATTATTTCGCCCATACCTTCCTTCCCCTCATC
Source organism: Petrolisthes manimaculis (assembly GCA_034508575.1). Classification (NCBI taxonomy): domain Eukaryota; kingdom Metazoa; phylum Arthropoda; class Malacostraca; order Decapoda; family Porcellanidae; genus Petrolisthes; species Petrolisthes manimaculis. Next base: position 33,972 of record JAWZYT010004418.1, read on the forward strand.
ATTAGTGTTCTCATTGCCTTCCCTTCCTTCCCTTCCCTCTTTCCACGGTCCATTTTTTGTCGGTTTTCCTTTCTCCTTTTCATTCCTCTATTCATTCATTTTATATTATTGTATTGTTCTCTCTGAATTTTCCATCTCCTTTAATTAACGCCCTGTCAATTAATCACGTAATTATAATCTTTCCTCCCTTCTATATTTTTTCGAAGCATCTTTTTTTTTGTTCTTTCTCTGCGTCGTTCTTTCTGCCATCCTTCCCGACCCCCTCCCTTCCCTTCCTTTCCTCCCCCCCTACCACTCCCTCCCTCACTTTCAGGCTTTTTCTTCCCCTCATCAGTCTCTCCCTTCCAGGCCTATCTCTCTATCTATCTTTCCCTCCCTGACTAATTGACGCCTTCCTACTTCTGCTTCCCTCAATATTTATACCTCAATTCCCTCTCCACTTCTACCTACATTATTTTTTCACCTTTCCTTGACTCACTCCACCCATCTTCCCTTCTTTCTATTTTTCATGCAATTATTTTTTATATTCCTCAATGATATCAGGTGACGATGTTTTGTATTTCTCTTTCCCTCTACTTCACCAACTTTTTTTTTTCCTCTCTCATTATTTCTTACCTTCATTGCTCCCGGGTCTTTTCCTCTTATTTCCGCCCGTCGTCTCAGACCCTCTCACATTTCTTCCTTCCATTCTACCCTCCTCTTTCTGAGCTATCACCCTCCCTTCCTCTCTTCATTTTCCCCTCTCCTCCCTCTCGCATTATCCGCCTTCCCTTCCCTCTCCTCCCTCTCTTCCTTTGCCTTCATTCCTTCCCCCTCCTTTAATATCTTTCTTCTCTTCCCTCCCCTGTCAATTCCCTTCTTTCCCTTCCCCTCCCCTCCTCCCTTCTTTCCCTTCCCCTCCTCTCCCCCTTCCCCTCATTTGCCCTCCTTCCCCTCCTCCCCCCCACATAGCCAGGAGCGCTCTATCATTCCCTCCCTTGCTTCATTTCCTCCGCCACTCTGGCTCTGATCGATGGAAGAAGGACCTCCTCGCCTCTCCCAAGACGCCATTAGGGGGAAAAGGCACAGAGGGAAATACATATAACTCTACTTTCCCCCGTCCTCCATCAGAGTTGGTGGTAATAAAGGAGAGAGAGCCGAGGTAAGGAACACATTGAATTAACTTCCCCTCGGCCCGCTTCCTTCATTCCGTCCACACACACACACAACCATACTCATTAAGATCCAGACTTTCACATCCAGCTGGTAGGAGTATCGCCTCTACACACTTCTTTCTCTAATAGTCGGTAAGGAAGGAGGTAGAGAGGTGGAGTAAGGACCCTGGATATGGACTGTTGAGGAGTGAGGAGAGGAGTCGGTGTTATTCCCAAGTCCTGAATTATACGGGGAAACGCTCACCTTTGTTATTCCCGAGTCTATAATGATACAGGGAAACGCTCACCATTATTTTTCCCAAGTCTAAAATGATATAGGGAATCTCACATCATTGTTATTCCCAAGTCTATAATGATACAGGGAAACGCACACCATTATTTTTCCCAAGTCTAGAATGATACAGGGAATCTCACCTCATTGTTATTCCCAAGTTTAGAATCATACAGGGAAACGCACATCACTGTTCCTTTTTTTTTATTTATATACTAATGTTATAAAAACGAACTTAACTCCATGAAACTTGATCTAACTTAACGTGACTAAATTGGACTCCATGTATTACTAACTAGGGCAAATATAGAAGCTTTTCCAGGAAGACACGACTAATCTAACTATACCTTTCGTTACTTGAGATTGATGGAGGGGAGAGTAAGGAAGGGAGAAGGGACTAGGCTAGAGTAGAGTGTGGTAGAATGATGGTGATGATGATGGCACTGGGAGGGGCTGACGGTATTATGGTCAATGATATACGAGAAGGTACAGTAGTATATAGATCCGTGTCGCCAACAAGAGGGATACTACAGGGAGATACTAACACAAAAGAGAAGACTGAGGTAGTGGCAACGTTACCCTGAGTGTTGGGAATTGTACTAAAGGTAAATAACTATATAGAACTTCATAAATAAAAAAAAGGTTGTAAGAGGAATATTATGTTAGTTACGTTAGGTTTGGATAAGGTTAGGTTGTAAAAGGGATATTCAGTGACCGTCTTATATTATGTTAGTTACGTTAGGTTAGGTTGTAAAAGGGATATTCAGTGACCGTCTTATAGGGAGACAACCATAGATAATGTGTGAGTGGAGGAAGAAGAGGAGAGAACGGAAGGCATCGTGCATCAGTCATGGGATATTGGTGATTATTGGGATACGAGACACTAACGTTATCGGAAAAGAAATGGAGTGACTTTCATCCACATGTGAGGACAGTATCATCTATACTTTTTTTTTTTTTCTGGCTACGAAAGACTATAAATGTACAAAAAATAAAAAAAATAAACTATTGGACACAGCTCTACAGACACGAGCAGAAAAAAGTGTTTCATGAAGGGACTGATGCATCTTTTATATCAGTAAGCGACATTAATAGTTTCACAGCAATTTTGTTTTATGCCATTTCATTCGAGGATAGTGAAGAGCTATTATACGAGGCTGTACACGCAGAGCAATGCAGGGGAAGGAAAAAAAATCCTGATTATTGCTTGCTAGGCTAATTCCCATGCAGGAGTCAGAGAGAATATCAAAGGGCAATTACGGATATTATCGCCCACACCTCCAAGCCATTACACTGGAACTATTAGCTGATCTGGTGGGCAACTTAACACGTGTGGGTCATTAGGCCATCGGTTCGGCTTTATAACTCATCTGGTGCAAAGCATAAAGAGACTAATGGATGTATGTATGTACGTGGTCCCATGATGCCCACACACACACACAGACCTCCCTTCCTCCTCCACACACACATACACACACACACAGACCTCCCTTCCTCCTCCACACACATACACACACACATAGATCTCCCTTCCTCCTCCACATACATACATACACACACAGACCTCCTTTCCTCCTAAACACACACACACAAACCTGCCTTCCTCCTCCTACACCTCCCTTCCTCCTACACACACACAGACCTCCCTTCCTCCTCCTACACACATACACACATTTTTCCGACATTTACCGATATGTTGTCCAGTATACAGTCATGATTAAATACTTTGGAGTGAAGTGTGTTGACCCATGACAAAAAATTTCTCATATGACCTCTTGTGGTTTTTATGAGTTTGTTATTTTACACTATATTAAGCCGAATCGAACACAAGCATATATTCATCATAATCATATCTACATTATTCACTTTAGTCTTCCTGTTTGGGTTGGGAATTATTCTAACTGTATGCTTTGATTTAATGTGGTAATATATCCCTTGTCCACTATTAATTGATAGTTTTAACCGCCTTTGTGTGATGGTCACTTGATGGAAGCATTTAAAATATGTCATCCCATTGAAAAGGTTTAATGGACTGCATTAGCAAGGACTAGGAACCACGTACAGTTGCCAAAAAAAGGTATTGCGACATATCTTGATAGAACTTTAACCATACTAATATCCACAACTATTTGTAGGGACTATAAGCATGTATAACAGAAGGAAATATACATATCCTTCTGTAATACACACTTATAATCCCTACAAACAACTATAGACATTAATATATTTAATGTTGTATCAATAGTTGTCGCAGTACCTTTTTTGGCAACTGTACACACAAACATACATACATACATACATACATACATACATACATTAGTCACCATCAATGACTTTACTAGAACTTAGTGGTCAGTCTCAGGTGACATTCATTTAGCTCTGACAGTTTCATTCATCATTATTATTTATTCAACTTGATTAATTGCAATGTATTATTTCCATAACAGTTTGTACACGTGTCTCGTTAGTCTAGAAAACACTGGTAAAAGATACATACATATACATTGATTATTTACGAGAAACATTCACAATATGGTTCTTGATATTATACATGAACTTATATAAAAGACTTAAGGGGAGATTATTTTGTTGGTGAATTGGAAGGTCTGGGATTCCTACAAACTATGCCACGAAACAACATATATCTAATTAGTATCATTGCAGGTGTCTGTTTTCTGGCATAGTTTGGAGGAATCAGAGACCTTTACATTTACCCTCTCAAACACAACAACTAACACAAAACGTAATAATCAAAACAGGGAACCACAACCAAACAAACTTAATCAGAAACGAAGGAAGCAACAACCATGCAACACGAAACAAGGGGATGAATACCAGCACCACACACACACACACACACACACACACACACACACACACACACACACACATACACACACATACATACACGTATACTGTACAACTTCACGTGTATCACCAAACCAACCCTGGCAACCCAAACCCGAGAGCATTGGCGAACAAAGAAGCGACCGTCTGAGGCAATGCATTTTCCAGCGTAGATCACGGAGCACTGTATAGACTTGAATACGGCCGGGATGAAATATTGAACAGAGGCGTCTAGTATGCACAATGGAACGGCCCCCGAGACAGAGATGGATGCACGGCCAAGCGGTGATTGTGGTGGGCCAGGTAGGTAAGGGTGTGAGGGTGCTTTGTCCGAGGTGAGGTGAGGTGAAGGGAGCTGGTTGGTTGGTTGGTTGGATGGTTGGCTCTGCTGTATGTGCATGAGTGGCATGGCTTGTGTTGCGCTTGTTGGCTCTGTGTTTGTGTTTGTGTGTGTGTTTGTGTGTATGTATTTGTATGGGTGATGGGTGGTGTGTGGGTTTAGGTGTGTGTGTGTGTGTCTGTATGGGTGTTTTATGTATAGGTGTGAGTGTGTGTGGGTACTGTTTTCATGCAACCAAAGACGTGAAGATTTTTGGTGTGGGTAAATCCATGAACTCAGAAAAGAGAAAGTGTCAGGGGCCGCTATTTGTATTAAGATATTCAAGTGCCATTTATACAGATGCCAGCAAAGGGTAGGAACCATTTGCTGGAAACATTACATCCGTGAGACATGAAACTGCATCTACTCCGACAGAGAGAACAGAATAACAACAGAGGTACTGTAAATATCACAACTGACGTGGTATGAGAATTAATAATATAGGTCAGTGGATCAGATATCTTGGTCAAGGTATATATATGTAGGAATGAACCGCTGACCATGAATGTACTGTAGTGTACACGTTAACGCCTACTGGGTTCTGTTCGTGTTATGATCTGAGGGAGAGGGTCTTTGTGTGTCTCTGAGGTGTGAGAGAGAGTGTGTGTGTATGTGTATGTGTGTGTGTGTGTGTGTGTGTGTGCGTTTGTGATTCTGTGTAGTCTGGGTGCAGGTGGGGTGAGTGAAGCAAATGGTCATTGTTTGTTTGTGTGAGTGAGTGAGTGAGGTACGAGTCATTTGGTCTTTGTGTGACTGGGATATGAATGAGGCTGGTGGTGTGTGTGAGGGAACCATTTGTCAAGCACGTAGTTAGTTTGTGAGTGAGCAATATGTTAGTTTTCTCTTAATGCAATGTTTTCTTTGGGGTATATCGGAAGGCTACTGATTCCTCCAAACTATACTAGAAAACAGATACCCTGAACAATACGAATAGGGGATCTGTTTCGATGCATTGTTTGAAGGAATCACAAACCTTCCAATTTACCAACAAGAGAATTTCCCCTTAACTATCAAGGAATTCCACTTTACCCTTCCATGATTCCTCTTACCCCATCCCATCTCACCTTCATTTTCCTCTCAGCCCAACTAGACTTTTAATGAACCAGTTTTTGCCACCGTCACTGCGTCGCCTCAAACTTTTAACTAACATTTTAGAGGAAAGAGCCAAGTTGACGACACGTACCGGCCACACTAACTAACTGGAAAATCTGCTAAGCCAGTAGCTCTGGACACGGTCACTCACACTTATCAGTTCTTACAGTTTGCCAAGTTACGGTACTGTATTATACTGTATAGTTAGTTTCCTTTCGAACTGGCCATATGTTATTCAATGTAACGCCACCCTGGTGTTATTTGTGTTTGTAAAATGCTACTGTAACCTTTCACAAAAATATTAGAGTATAGGATGTATACATGCTTCCTGTAAATATCAAAAAAAATATTAATAACACTCGATTCCCGCCTTACCATAAGAACAAATTTGTTAAGTCTTATAAAATACATGTTTCTCTTTCACTGTTTCTAACCTTCTTCTCTCTGCTACTACTATCCTCTATTGTCAGTGCTGGGTCACATAATAAAGTTGACCTAATCTTTCCCCAGCACCCACATCCTTACTGCCCTCTGGTGATTGGCCCAGGAAACACAAGCCTGGCACAAAGTTTCTCGATTGTTTCACTGGACTCTGGTGCAAACATTCTCAGACTCAGCCACGCTTCACTGTGGTAAGGAAATGGGTCCGGGAAAATGTTGACAGAACTTTTGGGTCACGATTGCAAAAGACATGGTGAAAATTGTGCGTCCTCTGTCACCTGGGGTCGACTAGTCAATTTAAGGCGAGAGTAAGCACAGTGTGAGGTTTCTGAAAGATGTAATTTATCCTCCGAACTAGAGTAAAGTATAGAGGGGTAGAGATATGATATAGAGATGGCTAGCTTTGTGATAGATATAGAGAAATAATAACATAAATAAAGATATAAAATGAAAGAGAACCAGACTGGTAGAAAGACAGATTGAATAGGGAATTGAGACAAATAGCCAAACTGGGAGACCTCCAGGAAGATAGAAAAGGGAAAGAAACTGACTGAAGAAAGGGAGAATGGAACATTGGACCGACCCTCCACTTCACAAGATGGGAGCATTAAAATACAGACAGTTTTCAATCAAGGTGGGTAAATATGGGACGATCTGAAGGAGGCTTCTTGTTGGTACTGCTGCAGGGGATGTATTGGGGATCTTTGCTACTGTTGCTGAAGGAAAAGAAAGAAGAAAAGGAGGAATAGAAGGTGGTGGAAGGGGAATAGAAGCCGGAGGAGAAGGAGAAGGAGAAGGAGGAGGAGGAGGAGAGAGCGAAGGAATAGAAGGCGGAGGTAATGGAATAGAAGGAGGAATTGAAATAGAAGTAGAGTAGAAGAGGAATAGAAGCTGGAGGAGGAGGAGGAAGAGGAATGTTTTGTAACTGTGACATAAGTGTGTATACAACTGGGGTTAGAGTGTGTATACATAGTTGTGGTAAGTGTGTGAGTGTGTGTAGCTGTGGTTAATTAATAAAAGTGTATAAAGTTGTGGTTAAGGTGTGTACAAGTGTTGTTAGAATATGTATGTATGTATGTGACTAGAAGATGTACAAACGTATAATTTGAAAGGCTCTATTTCTCCTTTTGAGTTTTACAGACAGTGGACCAATCATGCCTTCACATACAACATAAAAGAAACGTCAATTTTTTTCCGTTTTTTTTCTGGTCCGTTTTTACCACCTTGCGCTCATCATTGTTATCTCATCTTTTGTCCTCCTCACTAATCTTTATGCTAAATCAGTATGGTGTTCTTATTTCTCTTTCATTTACTAATAGTCCCCTTAGGTGAACTCCAGCTTCGACTTCTCATCACCAGAGAGAGAGAGAGAGAGAGAGAGAGAGAGAGAGAGAGAGAGAGAGAGAGAGAGAGAGAGAGAGATCGGGCTCGGGAAGAGGGGATAATGATTATGATCCTCAAATTCCTCTTAAATGGAATCCTGAGTGAGGGGAATTACTGGACCAAGGGAAGAGAAAACGAGGGATAAAGACAGAGAAGTGAAGAGAGGAGTATTACTTGAAGGAAGATGACTGACCAGAGTTATATATATACTGGTGTGTAAAAATATATATATATATATATATATATATATATATATATATATATATATATATATATATATATATATATATATATATATATATATATATATATATATATATATATATATATATATATATCCGTCCCTTCTCGTGCATCAATATTTTCACTCAGTCAATTTTTCTTCTTGTTCCCCTCGTGCAATAACTGACCCCATCTCTCTCTCTCTCTCTCTCTCTCTCTCTCTCTCTCTCTCTCTCTCTCTCTCTCTCTCATATCAATGTATCAACCTCTCTCTCTCCTATCCACTTCAGCCTCAGGAGGAACCTAACTTACTATATTAAAATTAAACATCTTACCATCTTAAATTAAAAACAAATAATCAAAATTGGACAAAAACAATTAATACCACTAATCTTCATCTAAATAACAATCCATTCACAGAACTAGGATGAATAACGATGAATATAAACCTGACCAATATACAGATGATATATATGCGATGATTTATATAGAGCAAAAAGATACTCTGAGAACAAAACAACAATAACAATAACAACAACAACAACAACAACAACAACAACTCACGTATGTATACAGTACGCTGGAGCAGGAGTGAATGCATTACCTGAAAGAGAAGAAAAAGATATATCAGGTATTATTAATAAAAACACACTGGCTAATTATACCTCACAATGGATCGCCGAATGGAATTAAGGGAATATATTCTTTTATTGTTTGTGAATTGGAAGGTCTTTGATACATCCAAACTATGCCGAGAAACATAATATCCCCTCTTAGTACCATTGAGGGCATCTGTTGTCTGGCATAGTTAGGAGGAATCAGCAACCTTCCAATTTGCCAACACGATAACCTCCCCACGAGTCCTTGAACAACGTAAACAAACAACACAGAGAGAAGACGTTGATGTAATACTGCACACAAAGTTGAACCCAATTAGGACCAAGGGTAACGAGGGATAAAGACAGAGAAGTGAAGAGAGGAGTATTACTTGAAGGAAGATGACTGACCCGAGTTATATATAAGTAGTATAATAGAATTCATTGTTACATCAGTTAGTGGAAAGTGATCTGGGTAATTGTGGATCATCTGTGGAAACACCAACACAACCACCAAGAATTAAGGACGTGTACAGTTCAGGGTATAATATAATGAAAAAAAAAAAGTGATGACAAACCTATAGTGAAGGCTATATATCATAAATGTGTATAATAATGTACTGTATGTATGTATGTATATATGTATCCATGTATGTATGATTATGTTTGTGTTTGTGTTTGCGTTTGCATTTGTGTGTGTTTGTGTGTGTGTGTTTGTGTGTGTGTGTGTGTGTGTGTGTGTGTGTGTGTGTGTGTGTGTGTGTGTGTGTGTGTGTGTGTGTGTGTGTGTGTGTGAGTATGTGAGTATGTGTGTGTGAGTATGTATGTGTGTGTGTGTGTGTGTGTGTGTGTGTGTGTGTGTGTGTGTGTGTGTGTGTGTGTGTGTGTGTGTGTGTGTAATGATACAGACAGATTTTGACACTGTAAACATTTTCATTATACTTTAATACCACCTCACTCACAGCTCTTGACCTCTATTAATATTGCAGCTGTTTACGTTCTTCTCGCTTCCCCTCCTCTTCTCTCCACTTTTCTCTCTCACTCTTTTCCTCGCACTCTCACTTCCCTTTTTAAATTCTTCTCCCTCTCTTTTTATTTACTACAAGTTCTCGTCATTTTACTCTCCCCACTCCAGATACACTCACTCCTCGCCTAATGCAATCACTAATTTAATTTATCCTGCCTCTGTTCCCTCTATTTCCATCCTTTTCACGTATTTTTACTCTTTATCCCATTTAACCATTACTCTAATCTCTATCTCCATTTCCATCCCACGTTTCGTTTCCTTTTCCTCATTAGCAATATATATGAAATTTTTACATTCCCTGATTATCTGTCAATAATACACTCATTCTCTTCTTGTCTAACTCCTATTTCTACCTCCTTCCTCTCTCCCTCACCCCTCTGTTCCATACATAAATATATTACACACATTCTTTGTCCCTTCTTCCCTCCTCACCCATTACCAAACTGCCTACATACATTCGACATGATACAAATAAATAACATGATACAAATTAATGTTATCGACGTATGTTGCTTATTTTGACCATATAAATATTTCAGTACCCATGACTCAGAGAGAATATAATCATAATACAGGTGGTCAAACTTGTCGGTCAATGAAGGTCTGATCCTGATCGTAAATTTTCACCATGGCGTGTAGAAAAAAGTGAGGGTAAAGGGAATAATTTATGTGTCTGTCTGTTGGTTGGTGAGTGGAGGTGTATGTGTGGTGGTTGGAGTGAGTCAGTGTAAGGTGGGGGAGACTCTGATGAAGGGCGTCTCCACAAAGTAATTACATCCACAGAGAGTAACAGCTGCTCTCTACAGGGACACTCAATAAGGCCTTCCCTTGGTTGGCTGGATGGTCTTTTCTCTGTATTACATTTTTTTTTTTTTTTTCATCCTCCGCTGCAGTACAACTTCTTTGACGTGTTTTTTCTCTGTAATGAACGCTCTCTATCCTCTCTCTGTTATATAGTATTTCCATATCCCTTGAGTATAATACAGTTAAAGGCATTTGTTGGGAGTTTTATTAGTAGACACAAAACAAATAAAATTATCCTTTCTATTTAAAACAAAAAAAGTTGGAATCTGCACTGATGTTAATATATATTCCTTACCCTGAATGCTGTCCAAATAAAATTATTAATACATTATCTGGTAGCTTGGATAATTACACATTTAATGACGACAGGAGAGACAGAGACAGAGAGAGAGAGAGAGAGAAAGTGAGAGAGAGAGAGAGAGAAAGTGAGAGAGAGAGAGAGAAAGTGAGAGAGAGAAAGTGAGAGAGAAAGTGAGAGAGAGAGAAAGTGAGAGAAAGGGAGAGAAAGTGATACAGAGAAAGATAGGCCAAGCAACGAATTTTCTTTGTGTGACTGTCCTGCATGGGAGCAATTTTAATGTGGCACAGAAACACTCGATCGATCCTAATACGAACCAACCATGGGAAAAGAACTACGAGGCCAATACCAGTCACCACCAGCCAGCCAACCCAACCAACCAGCCATTATTACCTCCTCATTTATCAAAGGGAATGCCATAATCACCATTCCGAGGAGGCCATTAGGGGGTTACCTGACAGTATCATTCGGAACCTTCATATCCATTGTGTTTTTTTATACCAATGCGTTCACAGTCTATATATTTTTACTGACTGTACTTTATGTTTTCATTGTTCAAGCCCAATTAAACAATGGATTAAGTTAAGTTGTTGTTGTGTGTTGGCAATACATTTCAACTATATATTTGTTTTACGATACAGTATGTTTTCGTTGTTCATGCCCAATATAATTATTAAACTATGGACTGGGTTTACTTCAATAATATAAACAGTGAATCATTGAGAAAGAAGCCAACGCAGGAATAAAAGTTACTAAATATCTTAAATGTCATTACTTTATAAAATAATGCAAAGTCAAATAGGTTATTAATGATTCCTAAAAAATAATATATATAAGGAAAATAAAAATTGAATATATACTACAATTTCTACCTGATTTCGATATACTAACAAATAATATTCTCCTCGGTTTCTTTTTTGTTTTATGTGGTCTTAATTATTTACATGTTGTTATGACCAAATGAGCTGTGGAGACAAATACATAAAAAATACAAAAAAAAAAAGTCTAGTCATAATACAGACACGAGACTGATTTGATTGATGGATATTAGGCGCCGCAACATCGAGGTCCTATAGCGCCAAATAATACAGACACGAGGGTTGGTTTTCTGAAGTGCAAGGCGTCCATTCGTATCTTGCATATTGAAGGGGGTAGAATGATCCGTATGTCTTGGCTAGACCCCACGAGTCATATTCTGGCTCAGGGCATCTAAATATTTCAGTAGTACCTGGTAGTTGCAAGACGCTGGAACCTGTCGTGTGGAATTTTTTTCCTTGGTAATAATTCACCATGTGTCTCTCTTTTTTCTCTCTCTGTCTTTAATGGGAGGTTGAATTGGAAGTCAACTGATTCCTCCTAACTATGTCACGAAACAGATCCCTTATTAGTACCACTGAGGACGTCTGTTTTCTGGCATAGTTTGGAGGAATAAGAGAGACCTTCCACTTCAAGATCAATAGAATCTCCCCTTAAGGTTATTCGGATGATGTTGAGAATCTATTGAAAGTTTTCATTGTTATTTTTAACTGAAAAGGTCGAGGTTGACGTTATAAAGGCCAGTGAAATGTATCACCTCAAAAGTATAATTTGTTACAAGAGTATTTCGGGAGAGAACAGTTTACAATCGACATATTGAAATCCGTGAGCGTTTCCGTGGTGTCTGTGAGGTGCTGGACAAGCGTGAAGGTCACACTGACAGAGGAGAGGGTTTACTCCAGCCAGATATTCTGTAGAGAAATGTCACACGTCACAGAATGAACGATAATGAATACTTTTAGGGAACAACATTAAGATATTCTCCTGCTTTAGTCCATTGGTTTTCTTCGTTTTTTTTCTTTTGGTTTATATATAGATAATTCAAATAAAAGACATTAAAAGTAGCAGCAAATTTCTACACACGATGAGAACACGAGAATATTATAACATTATTCTACACACGATAAAAACACGAGACCATTATAACATTATTCTGTTACATAGACAAAATTATATCTACAGTATATTCCCCATCCAGATACAGGCCTTGCACCCGTAGTTTAAATAAAAAAAATTGAGGGCCCTTACTGAAGCTCTATGAACCCTCTAAACTACTCCAGGCAACAGATTCCCTATTCGAAACACTGAAGCGTTTTGTGGCCTGGATTATTTGGAGGGTTCATAGAGCTCCAGTAAGGGCCCTCAATTTTTTTTAAACTACGGGTGTTGGTCACTCACCCACCCTCACTGGCATCACTGTGTTACTTGGGTTAATGTGTTTGACTCGCCATAAATAAGGTTAGTTTTATGCAATCTAATGACTGAAAATTACCCCCAAGAGTCGTAAAATTTTATAGGCGCCATCCCTCCCCAAATGGTGAGACGCGACGTTAGAGTGAGAGAGTGAGAGAGTGAGAGAGAGAGAGAGAGAAAGAGAGAAATAGAGAGAAATAGAGAGAAAGAGAGAAATAGAGAGAAATAGAGAGAGAGACAGAGACAGAGACAGAGACAAAGACAGAGAGAGAAAGAGAGACTGTGTGTATGCGTGTGTGTTATAAAAAGAGATACAGGATTACTTACACGTAGTAGAGGTGATATAATAAACTGTACTGTACTGTAGATGATATAATAGACCACTCCCCACTACTCACTATAGAAGATATGGACACCAACCAATAGTTCAGTGAGTAGGAAGGAGTGGTGGGGCCGACACTCCGGGCAAAATAATTATATTCTAACTCCCTAAAAAAAACCAGGATATTTATTTATACCACCACAACTAAAATATATCGTTACTCTCTAAAAATGTAATATAATAAAAAAAAATACCACAGCTAAAATATATCGTTACTCTCTAAAAATTTAATATAATAAAAAAATATAGCACAGCTAAAATATATCGTTACTCTCTAAAAAATTAATATAATAAAACAAAACTACCACAGCTAAAATATATCGTTACTCTCTAAAAACATAAAATATTAACTACCACAACTAAAATATAAACAAAACTAAAACATAAATTAAAATCATAAACTAAAAGCATCATAATATATACAAATTTGTACAACTAACTAACGGCATAATAAAACTATAATAAACATTATCGGAAGCAGGGAATGGAAGCTCTACTTTTCTATCCGCTGCACGGTCACGGAACATAGATTATTCATTTTCATATTCCACAAAATAATGCATCCATTAATTATTCAAGGAGGGATCAAAGGACTATGATGATGAGCCAATCCGATGTGTACTTTAGCTTCTTTTTTACCAACGTTGATTCATCCAATATTGAAACTGCTTATAGAGGCAAAACAAACCAAGACTCGAACAAAAGCCCGCCTATATAAGCCTTGAAACAGACATACGTAAGTGCACAACCTACTGTGATATCAAGTTCTACATATAATTGTCTGGGATCCATGAATATAAGGTAGTAGCAATATACTATCTTTTTTTTTTTACATTAATCAGATTATACTCCTACACGAATGGTGAATGTATCTTCTACACATTTTATGGCTTAATGGCTCTCGACTTTTATTATTTTACCGGTTTAAGATATTTACTTTTGTTTTCCATTAGTAATAAAGTGCCTTAAGAAATACACCGACAATTTCTCTTTACACCAAATTCATATCATGATGTTTCTAAAGGCGTGTCGTATGAATGTTGTCGTTTGTTTTTCCAATGTTACTATTAACTTGGTGTTCCTACGCATAGCACTGCCTATATCGTTTTTATCCTTAGGTAAACCTGGGTAACCATGACGTTAAACTTGTACAAATGTAATGGTTTAGAGTGAGATAAGGCGAGTTTTAAAATCAATAAGACATAGCGGGTGTTGAGGCGGCGTAATGTAGTAAAATGAACGAGGAGACGAGAAAGAGGGGTTGGATGTGCAGCGTTTATATTATAGTATACTTTGAATAAGGACATGGGGGGCCGGAAGAGGCAGTGGAGAGCCGTGATAGCGATGACACTGAGAGAGGGAGTGATGGTGCTGTGCTGATATCACCTTTACTGCCTTCCCTCACGCCCACTCCAGATCCTCAGTCCTCATTCCCACGCTCGTTCCAGGCCGGCTGAGGAAACTAGAGGCTTCTGATATCTAACCAGGCAGTTCCAACTCACTCCTCTTCCATTCCCTCACATTCCCTCTTCTCTCCCTCCTCGTCTCTCTTTCTCTTCTCCTTTCGCTTCTCTCTCTCTCCTTTCGTCTCTCTTTCTCCTCTCGCCACTCTCTCCCCCCCTCTCTCTCTCTCTCTCACTCTCTCTCGTCATTCTCCCTTCAAGACCCTTTATTTTATGTCGTTTATCTTCTCTCCTCCACCCTGTCTGTCTGTCTTCTCCCAAACTGTCTTTTCTTTCTCCCATCGTTCTTTTCTCTCCTTACTTCCTCTTTCTCCTTTGGATCCCCTTTGTAATTGTTTCTCACTCTCGACCTTCCTACCTCCACTTTCTCTCTCCTCTATTCACATTCGCCTTTGAACCCCATCCGTCATTTATCCATTTTCGTTCATTCCTTCTCCATTCAGCTACCCCTTTCTATCTCCTCCTTTCCTCTTCATCTTCCTGGCCCTCTCTCCCTCTCTCTCTCTCTCTCCCTTCCCTCTCTCTCTCTCTCCGTTATAACCTAGACCAATATTTCTTTATGTTCTCTTTGCACTACACCCATTTTTATTATCGTTTTTAGTATCTCATCAAGAGGAGATATTTCTGCTACATTATTTACATTCCAGGAGAGCAGAGGCTGTGTTGTTCACTTCCCAATAGGTAATACTGGCGCAGAAATCCCACGGGCATGGAGCCAAGCCAGGGCTGTAAATACTTGATTGAGGCGCGTGTCAAACCCATTTTATGTACTCTGACAATGGGACAGTCATTTTACTTGATATTATATGTTGGTTGGATACACAGAGACCAACAGGAAAACTGAAGTAAATTCCACATGATTCACATTTCAACTCAAATACAATATCATCAATTGCAGGAACCAAAAGGAAGACCATACTTGCCACGATTCTACTTTGGCTATTTGGTCTTTACAACTAGAATATATTTCAGGTCTATAGGCAAACTGATTCACATGATAATATACCAACACTACAAAAAAGCAGACGTGTACATTTATACAAATATCTGTATAATGCTATTCGGATTTAGCTGAGAAAATAGCATCAGCAAACCACATTTACTGAACGTGGCAGAGAAACAAATTGATCGTAATGCATAGTCACCAAAAATAAGTAAGTTGGTGAGGGACAGGAAGAGAGACGCGACATTTCTTGTAAACATTATCGTAGGTATTTATTTTACAGAATCACGACGATGATTGCCGGACTGACATTCAACACGAAGTAAGGTACATTCTGCTGATTATATCGATACAAAAAAGACAGAGGAAGGTAAGAGTCAAGAGTGTAGGTTACTAAAGGTTACATTAGCACTTTAAATTCAGTTGGTCGTCTCGTCTGGTTTTCATGACTTCGGATACATTAAGCAGAAAAATATAATTAGCCCAGACCTTCATATATTAATAATACGTTCACGTTCTGCAGGTGCAATGATGCATGAAATTAATATCACTGTCCGATATAATGCAGTCAGTAACTTAATTTTCTGGCAGTTAATAGCCTCCTAACTAATTATAACACGACGATAAAATATTACTGCACCCGTATTCAACACTGGATATTGCTTTATTACTCAATGACCATGCACTACAAAGCTCATAATTGAAACTTTTTCCTCTCACTGCTCGCCAAGTTATATCCAATACAGAAACATTTTCATATAATCCGAGTTCACGATCGAAAATAATCCGTTTAGTCCTTGTGCCAGTAAATATTATTATGGATATTATATTTTTTCAATCGATTTTTTTTGTGAAAGGTTTATTGAAAATTTGTTCATAAAAATGCATACTTACGGAAAGGTGTTCTTCTGGAGCGCGCACACACACGCGCACATGCACACGCACACGCAAACTCACACACACACACACAATAAAGGCTACACAGGGCCCGCCAGAGAAGACGAGACTTTCCCAGGCAGCAAATATTCCTTCCCAAACAGAAGGGCAAGAAATTCAATATCGGAGAGGTGGTGGGGAGTTTTGCCCCCTTGGATCCTCATGTTGTACACGTCCATATCATTCTCTCTCTCTCTCTCTCTCTCTCACTCTCTCTCTCACTCTATCTAGCTCTCTCTCACTCTCACTCTCACTCTATCTAGCTCTCTCTCTCTCTCACTCTCACTCTATCTAGCTCTCTCTCTCTCACTCACTCTCACTCTATCTAGCTCTCTCTCTGTCTCTCACTCACTCTATCTAGCTCTCTCACTCTCTCACTCTATCTATCCATCTCTGCTTCTTCATCTAATACTCAAAGCTAATATTATACTTGTTGTGGTATTTTTTTATTTAGTGTTTATCTTTTAGTGTTGTTTAGTAGTGCATTGTCTCGTTGTGTTTTGGTTTTGGTTTATTCTTGAACTTCTCTTTACTTTATCGATTTCTTCTTATCAACTCGTAGCTCTTTCTGTGTTCCCTCTGCCTTCGTTTTTTTGCAATTTCCCTCCGTCTGGGTTAAGCAATTTTCTCCCACCTGTTCGCAGTATTCTTTTCGTTAGGCAAGCGATCAGTCTCGTATTTCTTTCCCTCTTCATTTTTCTCTTATCAGTTCCATTTTTTTTTTTTTTTTGTTTTTTTTGTGTATTTTGCAAAACCTCTGTTCGTTCTTCTCGTAAACCTTTCCTAATTCATTCTACAATTTATCATATTCTCTTTTGTCTTTCCATTCTCTTTGTAAATATATATAAAACTCTGCACTGCACTCTACTTTTCTTTCATCTTTTTTTTTTCTTGATCAGAGGGTACCTTATATTTTTTTTATACAACCATAAGTATACGGTTTATCATTTTTTTATGACCGTCTTTCTCAACGATATTTTATCCCTTTAAATCAACGTGTACTCCCTCCAAGTTTTCCTCTATAAAACAAAAAAGCAGTGAAGCAAAAGGTGAGGTATTCATTTCACATGTCATAAAACTCCGAGGCAAACACATATGCAATACAAAGGTACTGACAGTAAAGAGATTTATTAGCTTGTAAAGTCAGTAGGAGTGCGTTCCCTCCCTACCTTTTCGCTATATTCTGTACTTGTATCATTTTTTTATGGACCAATTCTTCTCTCTTACTCTATATTTACCCTCTCTATATATCACTCAAGATCTCTCTCTCTCTCTCTGTCTCTCTCTGTCTCTCTCTCTCTCTCTCTCTCTCTCTCTCTCACTCTCTCTTACAGCCACTTTACCCCAGTCCTTCCTCCCTCTCCATTCTTACACGTTCTCTCGCCCGAACCGTCCCATTTATTTTCTCCCAAATCCCTCCCTTGTCCTCTTCACTTCCCCCTCGTGTATTTCACATCCAGTAGGCGAACCAGTCCTCTTATTTTCTATCATATAATCCTCATAACTAGTGATTTATTGAATACTCTAACTACTATTCTCGTTAAACTGATCATCATGTTTTAGTGGAGCTTCATTTATGTGTTATTTTATTATCACTATCCAATAAAAAGTAAAATTTGTCATGGAATTAAGGAGTGTTAATACTATGAGGTCCCTTTGTGGTGTATGGGATTTTCATTACAGCTGTCCCCCTGTAACACACACACTCTCTCCTCTCTTCCCATTCCACCGACAAACACTACAATTTGCCAGGTCACTGCGGAAAGGTACAGCCATAGAACGGAAAATGGTCCCTATTGTACTGCATTTTATGATTATCGTCTAGGCTGCCTGTATGTCCCACTCATTCTTTCATCCTATATATGCTGTTCGTGTTAGTTTCCTCGTTATCCCCATTATGTTTCAAGCTACTCTTCATTTTACTCTTGTCCAGGTGATGTATAACTTTCTTCAAGATCTTTCATTCCAACTCCTATATTTTCTCTCTTTTACTATATACGTGTGAGTGAAGATGGGAAAGATGGAAGAGGACACAAAGATCAACACGAACGAACACACAGAATTAAATGTAAGCTTTCTAAACATAGGACCAAGGAAGTACTGTACCTGTCCCCCTCCCACCCCCCACCAACCACAACACACACACACACACACACACACACACACACACACATACTGTCCCCCTCCTTCCATTCTGTAACCCTCCCATGCAGTCTTTCCCCCCCATCCACCCACTCATTTGCATCTCTCATATTTTCCTTCCGCCCCTCGTTCCAATAAAATACAAGGCAGTTAGGGCCGAGCACAAGGCCATTCTGCATATAATGGAGGCACCTATACCCTTGTCCCTATCTCCCCCTACGCCTCCCCAGAGCTCTTCCTGTCTCCCCCAGGCCCCATCCAACACCAAGGAATACTGACACAGACAAACACACACAGATATATAATACACTCACTCTCACTCTCTCTCACTCTCTCACTCAAACTCTCTCTCTCTTAATCTCTCAATCTCTCTCTCTCAATCTCTCTCTCTCAATCTCTCTCTCTCTCTCTCTCTCTCTCTCTCTCTCTCTCTCTCTCTCTCTCTCTCTCTCTCTCTCTCTCTCTCTCTCCCTCTCTCTCTTTCTCACACACACACACACACACACACATTTGCCTGGGGTCAGATGGCACCATAAGGACGATTTACTGATAGTGACTCCAGCACGTATAAAACCCATCAGATAGAGATTAGTTTGAGCGGCGCCAGGGGGCAGGGAGGCAGGCATGGCAGGAGGAAAATTAGTCGACAAGTCCATTTATTTATTTACTCCTGACCGTGTTATTTATTTACTCGTGGGTCATTCATTCACCACAGGCCGCCCACACCACCAGGAAGATGGAAGGATATGTTGGCTCACTGGGATTTTTATTTGATTTTGTGTGTGTTATTGGGTATGTGTTTATGTGTGTATAAAATTTTACAGTCATTAAGAAAGAGTCAGTGACCTTGTGTCAATGTTTGCTATGTATTTGGGTTCATTGATAAAAATATGTGAGTTCATATATATATATATATATATATATATATATATATATATATATATATATATATTTTTTGGCGGGGGGATTGTGGGTATCGTGTAGTTGATAATAAAACGCATAATAAGAACCAAAATATTTTCAAAACCACAATACAATATAAAACCCACACCAATATAATATTATGAACTTTATTTCCTGAGAATAATAATCGTGGAGAAACTATCCATTGCAAGGTGAAATAAAATAAATTAGAACAATAATCATCACTCCCTCCACATTTCGCTTCCATCAGTGTTTCCCAGAATTGTTGGCAAGGTCGAGGTATTATTAGATCTTTCCCGGACCTACCAGAATCTGACTTTAGTTCAACAAGGGTATGTATGCATTGGTGTTGTGGTGTGGTGGCTTAGTACAACTTGTCACATCTGAGTTGGACCATTTACTGACTCCAGGTTTCATCTTTCCTCGTTTTCAATAAGGACAATCTAATCAAAAAATGTACTTGTGGAAATTTCTATTGTCATCATATTCCTATTTCATTATATACGACTTTATATTCCTATTTCATATATACGACTTTATATTCCTATTTCATATTCCTATTTCATATAATGATATGACTTCATATTCCTATTTCATTATATACGATTTTATATTCCTATTTCATATTCCTATTTCATATAATACGACTTCATATTCCTATTTCATATTCCTATTTCATGTATACGACTTTATATTCCTATTTCATATATACGACTTTGTATTCCTATTTCATATATACGACTGTTAGGGGTAAACACTGTGGCTAAAGAAAGATACACTGAATGAAAATGGCCAAGGGGGAGAGTTTGGCAATCGACTGAAGGTGAACGAACCAAAAAATAAACACATGTATTTAAAAGCACAATATACTTTTCAGATCAAAGATAGTTTCTTTCACCAATAAACATCATCACCATCATCATCGTGAATACACTATCGAGCATTACGATAGAGTTTTCAGATAATTAAATAATAGTCTTTTCAACATCACCATGAAGATAAATTTATAGCATTACGATATAGTTTTCAAGGTATAAAATAATAGTTAGTTCCATCATCATCATGAATATATTATCTAGCCTTACGATAGAGTTTTCAGAGAATAAAATAATAGTCCCTTTCAACATCACCATGAATATTATTTATTATCTGGCCATATGATATAATTTTCAGAGTACAAAATCATAGCTCCTTCCACCAACCATGAGAATCAACATCACCCTCTCGCTACCTCTATAGAACCAAGGCCTGTGTCGATCCTCTCTGGGCTGGAGGTGCTTAGTGGCAGTCAGCGTAAAGACTAGATCCGGATTGAGGAGTGGCGGTGGTGGTAGTGACGAGACGTGAGTGCTACATGGATACACACACACACACACACGCTCACACACACTCACACTTACACTTACACACTCACACACACACGCTCACACTTACAACACACACGCTCACACTTACACACACACACGCGCACGCACACACACACACACACGCTCACACTTACAAACACACACACACACACACTTACACACACACGCGCACGCACACCCATAGAAAAGAAGAAAGCGATGGAACAAGAGCAGCTACAAAAAGACAGATTGGAATGTGTATACGTAGCACCCACTAGTGTCAGATTAAGGCATTAGAGAGAGAGAGAGAGAGAGAGAGAGAGAGAGAGAGAGAGAGAGAGAGAGAGAGAGAGAAGAGAGAAAGAGAGAAAGAGAGAAAGAGAGAAAAGAGAGAAGAGAGAGAGAGAGAGAGAGAGAGAGAGAGAGAGAGAGAGAGAGAGAGAGAGAGAGAGAGAGAGAGAGAGAGAGAAAAACTAGGTAAAGGTGAGAGGTAGACTTGGACTGAGAGGAGGAGTCTGAGGTGCTGAAAAATTCTTGCTGGAATCCGCTGACGCCTTTTGTCTTACTCCTCTCTCCGCGTTTCCGGGAATGAGCGCGCGCACGCAGGCACGCAAGCACACACACACACACACACACACACACACACACACACACACACACACACACACACACACACACACACACACACACATACACACACACACACACACACTCCCACTGTGTAACACTTTATGACAATCCCTGTCTGCTGGTCACTCTCTATTGGTTTTACTATCTGCTGAATTTCTTTGCGTTTAATAACAATACTACTACTACTAATAATTTATATAAATATATATATATATATATATATACACAAACACTTAGAAGTCAGGGTTAAGAAGTTGCATTCAAGTAAAGTTACAAAATCACGGTATAGTTCAATTCCCCATCAATTTATCAAGTTAATAAAAAAAATATATGTTTTTTTATTTATTAATTAATGGGAGAGTATACATTTGGTACATTAGAGTGCCTTGATTCCTCCAAAGTATATCAGAAAATACACCCATATAAAGAAAAATAATGGTATCCTGTTGCCTGGAATAATTTGGAGGAATCATAATCTCCAAAAATGTCAGAACTATACCCTCCCCTTAAGTTGAAGATAAGTATATAATAAATAATGTGTCTCCTAACTCACATGTAGCACCTTAGTCTTATAACAGGATAATGTACTTAAGGAAATTTAAAGGTAAATACATGAAAGTAATTATTTATCTACATATTCTTGTGTAATTATTTTATGAACAATCAACAAGCATTTCTTTATACTTGGTTAGTATCTAAGTGAGAAATGTCAAGTAACGTCAACTAACCCAAAATTAACTAAACTACAAACACAATCATCTATATTCTTTGCCACACCATCTTTATCTCTCTATGCTATTAATATAATTCACATTTAACTATTAACGCATTTGCTTGTTTAACTATTATATACAAATAATATATTCACATTTAACTATTTACTCATTTTCTTGTTCAACTATTCTATACAAATAATATATTCACATTTAACTATTAACTCATTTGCTTGTTCAACTTTTCATTACTAATATTATATTCCCATTTAACTATTAACTCATTTGCTTGTTCAACTCAACATCCACTCCATCAAACGCTCCAAATATCTGTAACTGGAGCTGGTGGACGTATTACAAAATTGTACCCTGTGGAGGAGTGTATAATTGAGGTGGACTCGGGGCAACACGCCTGACCTGCTGGGTACTTGCATATTCTAACGAGACACCCGCCTCTCCCTCCCTGCCTGCCTGCCTGCCTGCCTGCCTGCCTGCCTGCCTGCCTGCCTGCCTGCCTGCCTGCCTGCCTGCCTGCCTGCCTGCCTGCCTGCCAGCCTGCCTGCCTGCCTGCCTGCCTGCCTGCCTGCCTGCCTGCCTGCCTGCCTGCCTGCCTGCCTGCCTTTCTCCCCCTCCCTCCACTCTCGCTTCTCTCCACGACCCCAGCATCCCTCCTCTCTCTTATCCCTCCTCTCTCCCTTCCCCCTCCGCTCTTCCACCTTCTCTCTCCATTCCTTTCACGGACCCAGCCAGCAACCCCCCACCCTCTCTCTCTCTCTCTCTCTCCTCTCTCTCTCTCTCTCTCTCTCTCTCTCTCTCTCTCTCTCTCTCTCCCTGACACTTCCTGCATCCATGCCTCCCTTCCTCCTTCCCTAAGCAAAACTAAACTTCCTCTTTCCTTCCTTCCACAAATAGTCTCAACCAGGCTCCCTCCCCTTTCCACAGACCCTCATACTCTTCCTCCCTTTCCTCAGCCTCACCTTCTCTCTCTCTCACTCTTCTCCCTCACATATATTCATTCTTTGCCCTCTCTATTTCTATACAAAAAGCCCCGACCTTGCACCTCAAGAATACCCTTTTGCCTCAACGTTTCTAGCTCTTCAGCACCACACCTTCACTCTCGACGCTCTTCTTCCCGTCTCCTCTCTCTTCTCTATCCCTTGTTTGCCCACAGTCCTCCCTTCCTCCCTCCGTAAACAATCCCCCGTTGTACCTCGCTCTTGCACCCCACATCTCTCACATTTTTCCACTCTAAGCTCACTCTGATTGTCGAGCCTGGCTAATCCCGTGGTGCTCTGGTTTAACGCGACAGTTAGTTCTCTGCTTGGGTGTCTGTCGTATGGGGTGGGAAAATCGTATATAAGGTGATACAGATCCTTGGGGATATTACAGACACGTTAGCATAGATACACACACACAGGCACACACACACACAATCTTTCTCACACCACAAGACGTACATACATGCAGGCAGAAATCACGATACTCATCACAACATAGGTACCATAATAAAAAGTGCACATATATTTTAAATCCTCGAATATGAGCTGTAAAGAAAAGTCCCGAGTCCAGCCTCTCAAGTATTTAAAAAAAGGCCAGAGAAAGTAAGCAAGACGGCTAGTGGACTGAGTAAACACACGCGACAAATGAAGGAAAACAAACAGGTTCTTAATCACGAGAGAAAAAAAAATGTAAGAGTCCAAAGGAAGTGGCAGGAGGAAAGAAGGAAAGTAATCAACCTCTGACCTTTGGCTTTCATTGGGACACACACGCAAACACACACAGTCTGACACTACACCAACATGCACACACACCCTCACTAACTCTTATGTATAATACGTACCGCAGTACAAGGTTGCACACACACACACACACACACACACGCAGTCACTCATAAAAGCTTTCACACACACACACACACACACACACACACACACACACACACACATGTACAGTACTGTGTATGTAAAAGATTGTCCAACACCAGGGTGCAGAGTTTAAAAATTCAAACTTCTGACTGCTGGTATTTCAGGGCAATTTTTCAGATATTTACTTTTGTGTGTCGTGGCGCTTGGGAACTACACAAATACATCTACATAAACAAACCTTCACATGCACACATACATCCACAAACTCCCACATGCACGCTCACATCCACAAT
>JAWZYT010004419.1:0-38409 GCA_034508575.1 Petrolisthes manimaculis
ACTACTGTGTCCATATAGGTTAGGTTAGGCTGTTCCAATACAGTGTTGTTCTTGGTAAATCTGGAGCAAATGTTTCCTCCAAGCAACAACAACAACTACAGGCTACAACCATTATTTGTGTTTCCTCTGGTCCTGTTGTTTTGTTTCCTGGCATACTCTGGAGGAATCACACACCCTCCAAATTCACCAAGTATATATATAGAACCTTTACTTATACATTTGACATGGTGGTGGAAAACTGAATGCATACCTAGATTTGCTTTAAAAAAATAAAATCGTATTGCTTGAGGACCTTGTGATCGTGTATATGAGAATTGGTGCTTCTGATTCCTCCTGACAATGCCACGAAACAAGATCCTTCCATATAGGTGTGTGTGTGTGTTTCGTAGCAATATTTGAAGGACTCATTTACCTCTAAATTTTCTGGCTACATCACAGGGTCCCTTAATGACAGAGAAGCAATTGGACAGCATTATTTTTTTCAACTCAGTAAGAACCGGTTGGCGTTTGACCATTGTGTGTGTGTGTGTGTGTGTGTATGTGTGCTGCTCAATCCCATCAGTGTAAAGCCGGCCATAGCTTACACACACACACACACACACACACACACACACACACACACACTACAATGTCGTATTATTTCCAACTTGACCCCTTCAATATTCTGAGAGGGTGCGTGTCAAAACAAGCTTATAATGATGTTTGTGTTGTAGTGATAAAACTAACTATAGGATATCCTTAAAAATAATCTCATTGCCTTATCCACCTCATTAAATGTTTTCCTCTTTCTTGAAACAGTACGTGTCCCTATCCTAACCCTAACTTAACCTTACCTATCTTGACTTACCCTAACCCAACACAACCTATCCTATAACCTAACCTAACCTTAAGTAAACATGCCTTACCTTGCCTTACCTAACCTTACCTTACCTATTCCAACCCAACCTAACGTAGCCTAGCCTAGCCTAGCCTAACCTAATCTAATCTTACCCAACCCAACCTAACGTAGCCTAACACAACCCAACCCAACCTAACCTTAACTTACCTAACCTTACCTATCCCAACCCAACCTAACGTAACCTAGCCTAACCTAACGTAACCTAACCTAACGTAACCTAACCAAACCTAAATACTTGTATCCACCACTAGGCTACTTCATTTTACACTCAGTTCCTCATTGAAGACAAACAAAAATCATACTAGGCTTCATCAATCATTACTATACAGAATAACTTATAATAAAAAAAAAGTGGGGTAGTATGTACAGTTTTAGTAAATCTGGAGCAACTGATTTCTCCAAACAATTCCAAGCATCAGTACACCATAATTTGTGTTAATCTGGTCCTGTTTCCTGACATAGATTGGAGGAATCAAGGCACTTTAATGTACACTTTCATGTATAACAGTGCCTTACTTACCTCTTAATTAAGTTATTATTGAGCCTGTTTTAATAATGATAGTGTTAAATTTCATCACTATATAATGAGGGCCTAATGTACTGTACGTATTTTATATGTATCAGTCTTACAGGATACCGTGATACTTATAGTTGTTCATTGGGTTGTTTCCTGGCATCTTTGGAGGAATTAAATAAAAATAAATAAATAAAAATCACTTTATAATCCAAAAGACAACAATAACATATATATAAATACTCACAACATTTAAACATTAAAAAAATTACAACAATAATCTACAAAGTCACATTATAATAAAAAAAATTACAACAATAATCTACAGTCACATTATAATAAAAAAAATTACAACAATAATCTACAGTCACATTATAATAAAAAAAAAATTACAACAATAAACATTATTACTCCGAAAATTTACAATGATTTAAAAATAATCACAACATTATTACGGTACTTCAAAAATGTCAACATTATTATACTTCATTTTTTAATTTATTTTTTTTAAGTGTTGTTGATGTTTTTGATGTTGTTGTTGTTTTCCTGAGTGTTCACCGTAAGGGATAATTTTCTTTTAGTAGACTACATTGGAGTGCCTTGATTCCTCCAAAGTATGCCAAGAAACAACAGGATCAATGAATAAATATAATGGCATCCTGTTGCTTGGAATAGTTTGGAGGAATCAACTAGGCTACTCCAGATTTACGAACAGTGTAGCCTAGTACTGCCTAATGTTGTTGTTGTTTTTGTTGTTGTGTGTGTGTGTGTGTGTGTGTGTGTGTGTGTGTGTGTGTGTGTGTGTGTGTGTGTGTGTGTGTGTGTGTGTGTGTGTGTGTGTGTGTGTGTGTGTGTGTGTGTGTGTGTGTGTGTGTGTGTGTGTGTGTGTTGTGTGTGTGTGTGTGTGTGTGTGTGTAACTTCGTAAAAATGTTAATTCAACTAGGCTAACTTGGCAATAATTAAGGACCCTGTGATCGTGTACCATTATTCTTACTATACAAACACAAACTCACTAACACACATAAAGAATAAATACCACTATTCACACACACACACACACAAACAGACAAACATACATAGCATAGATACTATTATCTTTACTACACACACATACACACAGAATAGATACCATTATCCTTACTACAACACACAAAAAAAAAAAATAGATACTACTATTCACACACACACACAGACAAACAACACATAGCATAGATACCATTATCGTTACATATATACACACACACAAAGAATAAATACCATTCTCCTTACTACACACACACACACACAAAATAGAGGATGTGTATGTGTGTGTGTGTGTGTGTGTGTTTCCTGTCACTTCCAAACGTTTCCTTTAGGTCACGACTTAGTGGAAAACTTGGAGCAACTGATTCCTCCAAACTATTCCAAGCTACAGCATATCATTATTATTGTTCATCTGGTCCTGTTTCCTGGCATACTTTGGAGGAATCAAGGCACTCCAATGTAACAAACATATAGTAGGATATCCCCTTATCAAATGAATGTTCGTTTTAATGTGTGTGTGTGTGTGTGTGTGATCTTAAACAGAGAGAGAGAGAGAGAGAGAGAGAGAGAGAGAGAGAGAGAGAGAGAGAGAGAGAGAGAGAGTGTGGTGTGTGTGTGTGTGGTCTTGAACCTTGTGTGTGTGTATGTGTGTGGTGTAATATTGAACTCGTGTGTGTGTGTGTAATATTGAACCTCATGTATATTTGTGTATGTGTGTGTGTGTGTGTGTGTGTGTGTGTATGTGTGTGTGTGTGTGTATATGTGTGTGTTTCGTGGTAATATTTGAAGGACGCGCTAACCTCCAAATTTCTGACTACATGACGAGGTCCCTTAAGGGGGTGCGGGAATAGGGGGACAGGCTTTGGGGGGTGCGGGAGTAGGACAGCCTATCCCCTTATTCCTGCATTCCCTAAACCCCTCCCACCCCCAAAGCCTGTCCCCTTATTCCTGCATCCCTAAACCCCCAAGCCTGTCCCCTTACTCCCGCACCCCCTTAACTCCCCCCAAGTCTGTCCCCCTATTCCCGCACCCCCCTTAATATTTGTAAACATAATGGTGTAATTTGATATGTTGTAAATTGCTACAAGGAAAATAAATGTTTTGAGAAGTCATTATTGAGGCTATATTTGGCTGTAAATGAGTGGGTGTTGTCTAAATGGAGCAGTGTATGTGTGTGTGTGTGTGTGTGTGTGTGTGTGTGTGTGTGTGTGTGTGTGTGTGTGTGATTTACAGTATAATATATATTTAGGAAATGCTTGTGTGTGTATGTGTTGTGTAAATGTGTGTGTGTGTGTTCTATAAATGTGTGTAGGTGTGTGTGTGTGTGTGTGTGTAAGCAGTACAGTAGTGAGTGTAGTGTAGCCTAGTATGTCCTCTCACTGACCTTCATCTCTCTCTCTCTCTCTCCCCTCTCATCATCACTTGGTTTTCCTCTCTCTCTCTCCTTCTCTCTCTGTCTCTCTCTCTCTCTCTCAATTTTCACATTTTTCTTATATTTCTGTTTTTTTTCGCATATCTAACTGTTTGTCGCTTCCTTCCTTCCTCCCTCTCTCTCTCTCTCTCTCTCTCTCTCTCTCTCTCTCTCTCTCTCTCTCTCTCTCTCTCTCTCTCTCTCTCCTCTCTCTCTCTCTCTCTCTCTCTCTTGAAAACCATAGGTTCAGATAGGCCTATATGAAAAAATAGATATAAAATTACATCAGTTTTCAAAAAGCATATACATACATACATACATGACAATACTAATATTTAATTGACCCTGTGATGTAGTAAAGAAAAATTGGAGGTAAACGAGTCCTTCAAACATTGCCACGAAACACACACACACACACACACGCACACACACCTATAGGGAAGGATAAAGAAGAATAAATACCACATTTCACACACACACACACAAACAGAAAAACACAACATAGCATAGATACCATTATCCTTACTACACATACACACACACACACACAAAGAATAAAGGATGTGTGTGTGTCTCCAATTCCCATACATGATCACATACAGGCCCCTTATGTGTGAAACAATTAATTAAATGAAAACGCGATACAATAATACGCAACAAATTTGTGACTTCAACAACAACAAACTCGATTATTATATACATTCTTTTACAAAACTGTGTAAACGGAGTATGAAGCAATGAGAACGAAAGAAGAACATTATTAATAACGAAAGAAGAATATTATTAATACTGATGAGTGAGAGATTATTTGTGTGAGATAAAATTAGGCTGGTGATAGTAGGATAGCGTAGTAGAACTCTTCGTAAGTAGGCTAGGCTATACAAACAAGCAGACCAAACTGTAAGTATTCATTATATGATTATGACAACGTTAAGTATTCATTATGATAACTTAACGGTAAGTATTTATGACGTAAGTATTCAAAAAAAGAAAAAAAAAAGAGAAAAAAAGTATTCATTATAACGTAAGTATTATTATGAAAACTGAAGTATTATTATTAGGCTACTTACTTAATTAATTTATTGTAACATATATACAGATAAACATTTTAAAATAAACCAATCTTTCCTTTTAATATCTGGTGTTTAATACTTAGGCCTACCACTGAAGGAATCTTATCTATTTTCTGGCATAGTTTGGAGAAATTAGTAGCCTTCCAATTTGCCAACAAGAGGTGCCCTGTGATGTAAATTTGAGGTAAATGAGTCCTTCAAATATTGCCACGAAACACACACACACACTCACACCTAAATGGAAGAAGATTGTTTGTTTCGTGGTATAGTTAGGAGGAATCAGCAGAAACCTCCAATTTTTTCATACACGATTACAGGGTCCTGAATTAAGGGGGTGTGGGAGTAGGGGACAGGCTTGGGGGGGACTGGGGGGGTGCAGGAATAGAGGGATAGGCTTGGTGTGGGTAGAAAGCCTGTCCCCGTATTCCCCCACCCCTCTAACCCCCCAAACCCCCACCCCAAGCCTGTCCCTCTACTCCTGCACCCCCCAAAACCCCCCAAGCCTGTCCCCCTATTCCCTCACCCCCTCAAGTGTTGTTGTTGTTGTTGTCTTGTAGGAAATATTTCATAAAGACGCAAGTTCTGAGTCACACTTTATATATTTTTAGTTAGTCTCACGGTGAGTCAGAGGTCAGAGGTCATACGAGGTCATCTGGTGTGTGAAATTGAAATGAAGTTGTACTCGCTCAGACAGGACGGTATGATTATGGTATGTTGTATGATCCAGTGTACAGCCACAATCAAAATAATAACCACTAACACTTTCCTTTCATCGTGCAAATAAATTAGTATCATATCAAAATATAGCCTAATCATACAACACCTTACCTCAACTCAACTCAACCCCCTCAATTATATATTATTATGAGGTGCTGCAAAATCATACATGTGTTGTTCTTTATTACCAAAATATACTTTGGCTGTACCAAAAGTATACAAGGACCTTGGTTGTGATCGAGTATGAGAATTGCAGGCTTCTGATTCCTCCTGACCATGCCACAAAACAAACAAGCTCCTTCTATATAGGTGTGTGTGTGTGTGTGTGTGTGTGTCGTGGCAATATTTGAAGGACTCACTAACCTCCCTCCAATTTTCTGACTAGCCTAGCCTACTTCAAATGGTTCCTCAACTTAAAATATAGTGATGGTGATGACAACTTGAGTATACCATTTTTCTTATCTCTTAATTGGCAACATTGAAGACAAACATTATAAACACAACAATAATTCTTCAGTGTGTGTGTGTGTGTGTGTGTGTTGGTTATCTCTTGCCTGAGTCACATCACCATTTTGCTTTACGTGTTTGAGATCACTGAGATATTGAGTGAAAATTTTACACATGATTTGAGTTTGCTGTTGAGTCAATGGCAAAATTTATGCTGTCTTTTTAGTATGAGCATTTTTTTTTTTTTTTTTTTTTTTTTTTTTTAGATACTGAGAGCTGGAATGTGTTACAATACAGTAGGCCCTCTGTATAAGATGATTAAATTTAGCACATAATTATATCCTTTTAACACATGGTCAATAAATCACTTATAATTATAGCCTATACTGTACTGTAAGCCCTTCATAATTATAAGGTGATTAATTTTAACACTAAAATTATATCCTTTCAACACAGGGTCAGTAAATCACTTAATTAGTCTGTATGGTAATGAATGAATAACAGAAGTCTGGGATAACATACAATTATTATTACATTGATGGTCTTCAATGAGGGACTAGTCGACTGAGTATAAAATGAAGTAAGTGGTGGATACAAGTACTGTACAGTATATTATTAATTGTACATCGTGGGTCTATACTGTACATAATATAGGCTACACATTATTATAGGCTGCATATTATTCTATGTGTACTGTACAGAAGCACAGTAGTACAGTACACATTTGTTTATAATTGTATATTATCGTATTGGTGTGTAAATATTTAGGAAAGGCTACAAGAGTTTACTATTGAATGTCAGGGAGACGAATGTTGCAAAAGTTATAAAATGTATACGTGTCTGTGCATAGATTTAAAATATAGGCTATACGTTAATGTGTGTGTGTGTGCATAGTTTTATAATATATAGGTACTTGTGTGTGTGTGTGTGTGTGTGTTTGCATAGACTTATAATATAGGCTACGGTATAAATTAATATGTGTGAGTGTAAAGTTTTATAATATATATAGGTACTGGTGTGTGTGTGTGCAAAGTTTTAGAATACTGTACATACTTTGTGTGTGTGTGTGTGTGTGTGTGTGTGTGTGTGTAGCTGTGTACTCAAGGCTGGTAGGGTATATACAGTATGCTTGACAGTTGAAAATTTATGTGGTGATTTCTGTCCAGTGAGTGAGGAAGGCAGCTCAACCCGAGACATTAAGAAGCTGTGAAGAAAGTTACGAGTGTCAGTAGCCTAACCCCATGCATCACCAATGAAAGAAAGGCAGGAGGAGGAGTGTTGTGTTGTTGTGGTGGTGGTGGTGTGGCTTGGACTGACTTGTTGGTGGTGGGGAGCTATTCATCCCACTGACCACCACACCAATAATTCACTTGAGGGGGAAGAGTATGTGTGTGTATGTGGGGTAGGAGTGGGAGGGAGAAGGGGAGGGAGATTCTTTTGAGGATAAATTGGATGGGAGGATATTCTTTTGAGGGTAAATTGGATGGGAGGATATTCTTTTGAGGATAAATTGGATGGAGGATATGCTATTCTTTTGAGTGTAAAATTGGATGGGTGAGATTATTTTGAAAGTAAATAATTGTTGGAGGGTTAACGATGCCTCCAAACTATGCCCCGAAACAGATCACCTATTAGTACCATTGAGGGTGTCTGTTTTCTGGCATAGTTAGGAGGAATCACAGACCTTCCAATTCACCAATAAAAGAATCTCCCATTAGGTAATTAAGGGACTCTGAGATATTGTCAGAAAAGTGGAGGTTAATGAGTCTTTTAAACATTGCCATGAATCACCACTAACATTGAAGGAGCTGTGTGTGTGTTTGTGTGCCTGTTTGCCTGTGTGTGTCTCTTTGTCTATCTATCTCTGTCTGTGTGTGTGCCTGTTTGCCTGTGTGTGTCTGTCTATCTATCTATCTATCTATCTCTGTGTGTGCGCCTGTTTTTCTGTGTGTCTGTGTGCCTGTTTGTCTATCTATCAATCTATCTCTGTCAGTGTGTGTGTGTGTGTGTGTCAGTCCTCAAAAATGAACGTAGATTATTGAAAGGAGAGTAGCCTAAGTAGCCTAAGTATTAATGTAGCCAGATGCTAGCAATAAGGTATCAATTTGTGCCACGACTTGCAATTCATCAACGGGTTTATGAGGTGGTGAAGATAGATAGCTGCTGCAGTTAACAACCTTGTACAGTCACGCTCAAAAAATATATCTACAGGGCTAATCGATACGGTAATAATAGCTGTAGTTAACATAATAAATTAGTTAACATAATAAGGGGAGAGTATATTTTTGGTACCGTACATTACAGTGCCTTTATTCCTCCAAAGTATGCCAGAAAACACACCCATATAAAGAAAAATAATGGTATCCTGTTGCCTGGAATAATTTGGAGGAATCATAATCTCCAAAAATGTCAGAACTAAACAAACCCTGTATTGTATCTTGTGTTGTTTATTGTGATCGTATGTGTGTGTGTACAGTCGGAGGCAAAAGTCGTGTCACTACATCAGCCAAGTCATAGTGTACAGTCACAAGCACTAATAAATATTCAGGTGTGCTTGGAATAGGCTATCTTAGAGACAGTAAATCAATGTACAGTCGGCGGTAAAAGTCCAGTCGCCTCACTTGCTTCACCGAGGCACGCCATGTTCATAGATAGACTCGAGATTATTAGGTGTAGGAAACATGCGTAAATATTTCTCGAGTCTTCAACCAAAGCTGTTTACTTATTAAATTACTTATTACTTATTAGTGCCCGTGAGTGTACAGTCGGCGGCAAATGTCCTGTAACCACATCTGCCAAGTCATGAAGTTACTAAATATGGAAATATAAGCTTCATGGGTTCGTAAACTGAAAACACAGAGATGTATATTAATTCACTCCCTGGATATCGTATTTCTATGAGAGGACACAGTAAGAAAATAATTAAAAGAAGAGGAGATAAAGATGTACAGAAATATAGTTTTCCAAATAGAGTACCGGTAATAGACGAATGGAACATATTACCAGAAGAAGTGGTGTGTGTTAAAAATATACATAACTTTAAAGAAAATATGATAATTGTGTTTTTTTAAATACGGGACATTACGAGCTTGACTCAATCCTGTAAAGATATAAATAGGCAAGAAGAAACAGGTAAGGTAAGAACACACCATGTCTTTATCAACACACACACACACACACACACACAATGTTTTTATCAACACACACACACAATGTCTTTATCAACACACACACATACACACACAATGTCTTTATCAACACACACACACACAAAATGTCTTTATAAAACAAACCAATGTCATTATCAACAACAACAAAAACAACAATGTCTTTATTAAAATAACACAAAAAAAACAATGTCTTTATCAACATACACACAATGTCTATCAACTACAAAAACACACACACAATGTCTTTATCAACAAAACAAAAAAGAACACACACAATGTCTTTATCAACAAAAAAAAACACACACACACACACTACTCATAGCCTAGTGAGGTATCCTACTGATAGCCTAACTTGTGAGGTGGAATACTTTGAGGCTAGACACGATAATAACAATGATAGGAAGAAGAGGAAATAGATAGGAGAGAACTTATGAAGAGGAAGAAATGTAGGAAAATAAGGAAAGTGAGGAAATGAAGTGCGAGGAATAGAAGAGGAGAAACGGAGAGAGAGGAAACGATGAGGAAAGAAAACAAGGAAAGGGAGGAATTGAAGGAGAGGAAGAGAAAATTATAAAAAGGAAATGAATGAGAGGAAAAGAAGTGAAAAAGAGGAAGAATATGAAGTGAATGAAATGAAGAAGAGGAAACGAAGGAGGAAGTAAAGGAAACGAAGGAGGAAGTGAAGAAAAGGAATGAAATGAAGGAGAGGAAACGAAGGAGGAAGGGAATGAAAAATATGAATGAAATGAAGGAGATGGAGTACAACTTATGGTCCTCTCTGTAGCCCCCTCGTCCAAGCAGGTTCCCCCCCTCCCCCTCCCCCCCCTACTACTGGACCGACCGGTTTAGCCCACGGGATAAATTGACGGTTATTTCTGGAGTTCTCCCTCTTTCCTCGTTCCTACCCCCCTCCCCCTTCTATCCCCCTAACAACCCCGTCCACCTCCCCTTCCCCTACCATCCCCCTTCCTTCCTCTCTCCCCCCTACCTTCCCCGTTCCTTCCTTCCTCTCCCCACCACCACCTCCGCTATCTTCCCCTCCCCCTCTCCCCCACCCCCCACCCCCGCCTTCCGAAAGCATCCAGAAGCGCTTATCAGTAAATTACAATATTGCGGTAGTCGAAAATGGCGCCAAAACTCTTGTTACTCTCAAATCCTAGCCTTAATTATTACTATTATTAATGTTTGTTTGGGATGCCCTTGGCGGGTTCAGAAAATGGCACCAAAACTCGTGTTACTCTCGACCCAAACCATAATTATTAGTGTGTTTGTCTGTGTGTGTGTGTGTCCTTGGCGGGTTCAGAAAAAGCGCGCCAAAACTCGTGTTACCGTCGACCGTAGCCTAATGATATTTTGGATGGCCTTGGCGGGTTCACACACACACAAAAAAAAGAAAAACGCGCTTAAATTCGTGTTACAATCGACCCTATAATATAATAGTTTATAATAGTCTATTGTTGGTTGTGCTGTAGTCGAAATTGGAGCCAAAATTCGTGTTTCTATAGAGTCTAGACCGTAGCCTATTATTCTTTGCTTTAGATATTCATGACGGATTCAGAATAAGCCGGCCAAAACTTGTGTAAACTTTTTTTTTATAGGCTTACTCTACCGTAGGCAATTATATGTTGGTTGTCCTTGGCGGGTTAAAATAATGGCACCAAAAAAAACGTGTAGCTGAAATCGTAGCCTAATGTGTCATAATTATACAAGCCTAATTATGGTGTTGGTGATGGTTTGGTATGGTACGATGACTACGATGACTCCACAGATAGACAAACAACACAGCCATCGTACAGGCCGGCACCAAAACCATCGTCAACACCACGAAAATAATAATGTTCTTGCATACTGACTGTCCAATGTTTGCTATGCTCGTTGTGGGTTGGTTACTGGTTAGGTGAAGAATGTGGTTAGGTTAGGTTTGGTTATATACTCGCATGTGTGTGTATGTGTGTCATTTCTTTGTATTCTGTTTGTGGACTGCAATTTTGTACTTTAGAGCATGTAATTTTGGGTTCTGGCGCTCGTGTGTGTAATAACAATTTATGATTCATTGGTTAAGTGTGTGTGTGTGTGTATGTGTATGTGTGAGTCAGTGTACGTGTGTGTGTCTCAGTGTGCGTGTGTGTGTGTGTGTGTCGGGTAATGGTTCGTTGGATACAGTAAGTGTGTCTGTGTGTAATAATATTTTATGGTTCGTTGGTTACATGTATATGTGTGTGTGTGTATGTGTAATAATATTTTATGGTTTGTAACAATATGGTTTGTTGGTTACATGTGTGTGTGTGTTTGTTTCACCTGTTTGTTTCGTGTGTGTGTTTGTGTGTGTGTAATAACAGTTAATGGTCCGTTCGTTAATTATGCTTAGTTATATTTAGATATCCCTTCTTGTTATATATTTATTATTTATTTATTTGTATCTATATACAGGTATTTAGATTCCCCTTTGTATCATTTATTATTATTTTTGTATGCTAATGCTATTATGGTGTTAAAAAAAACTTACAATATATATATATATATCGTTATATATTTATAACTTAATCGGATATGGTATGGTATGTAGTCATAGACCTTGTTATTTAAAGGGAGATTATTTTGTTGGTGAATTTGAAGGTCTATGATTTCTCCAAACTAGCCTACCGGTATGCCACGAAACAGAAGATCCCCTATTAAGCTAGTAAAGTACCATTCAGGGCATGTTTCCTGCCATAGTTAGGAGGAATCAGAGACCTTCCATGGAATTTACCAACAAGAGAATCTCCCCTTACAAACATATATACATACACACATACAGTACTTAATCAAACAGTACGGCATATACAACAATACACCAACAAACGTATTACCAACTATATTCAGACCACTGCCAGGGCACGTGTTCACAAAAACAATGTTTACTCTTAAGGGGATAGTATACTTTTGATTGATTGGAGTGCCTTGATTCCTCCAAAATATGCCAGGAAACAGACCCAGAGGAAGAAAATTAATGGTATCCTGTTGTCTGGAATAGTTTGGAGGAATCGGTTGCTCCATATTTGCCAACACTGTGCTTTCCCCTTAACTTAAAATGTTGTTGGTAAGCATTCATTCATGGCAAGGACTATAATAGTAGGCTTTTTTTTATTCTTTTTTTTTTTATTGCGCCGTAGCGTCAATCAAGACCCGACACTGCTTCGAAATCATAACAACAACTCATACAAATAGAATAACAAAGCCATTTACTGCTTCGAAATGAACCTGAAACACTATGGTGAGGTTAGAAATGCAAACATACCAACCAACAAGTCCAAACTTTAAGATGTTATGTGAATAGCCTAGGCTACCGACCCTGGAGAGGCTAGACAAGACTAGACTACAGGAAATTAGACTACCGGTATATTCGTTTTTATGTAGGTTACTGACATTTGCTTACTGTATTTCATTTTTGTTTTAAGATGTTTTGTGAATAGCATAGCGACCAATTGAGAGGCTAGACTAGACTGGACTACAGGAAATTAGACTACCGGTATATTCTTTTTATGTAGGTTACTGACATTTGCTTACTGTATTTCATTGTTGTTGTTGCTTATGGGGCCACTTGACTGACGGGAAAGGGTTGAGGTAGCCTACTGATATAGCCTAATACGTTACCACCTGCAATCTATAGCTTATCCGTCCTAGATAATTACATGCAAGCGCTCATTATTTTGCAATCCCTATCCGTCCTAGGTAAATAAATACATGCAAGCGCTCATTATTTTGCAATCTCTATCCTTCCTAGGTAAATAAATACATGCTAGCTATCTTTATCTTACAGTCTCTATCCGTCCTAGCTAAATAAATCTACGGTAGCTATCTTTATCTTACAATCTCTATTCGTACTAGGTAAATAAATCTCTCTTACAATCTCTATTCGTCCTACGTAAATACATCTATGCTAGCTATCTTTATCTTGTAACCGTCCATATCCGTTTATACCACCGATTTGTTTATAATATTATATCGTTCGTAGACTGATAAATAAATACCGTTAGGATGACGTCCCAGTAGGCTAGGCTAGTATTGCGCAGTCGACTATACGGTAATTTATAACAAATGTCAAGATAGTTAGTTACCGTAGTTCACTCTTATACATGGGGTAAGGCTGGCTAGTACACTGTTATTTAGTAGTTAATTATTCTTCCTCCTAACAATTCCCTACAACAACAACGACAACAATATTCTTTTTATTTATAACAAATGTCAAGATAGTTAGTTACCGTAGTTAACTCTTATTATACATGGGGTAAGGCTGGCTATATAGTACCGTACATTGTTATTTAGTAGTGAATTATTATTCTACCTCCAAACTATTCCCTACAACAACAACGACAACGACAACAATATTCTCTTTATTTTCGTTCATCTGATCCTGTTTATTTTCTGGCAGAGGCTACTTTGGAAGCTACGCACCAGAAGACTATTATCGCCTCTCAAGTCTCTCTTAGTTAAAACTTCTTACAGCGTTTTTATTCAATGCGTAAACCACTTAATTAAAGGGGAGTGTATACTTTTTGGTACATTGGAACGCCTTGATTCCTCCATTGTATGCCAGGAAACAGGACCAGATGAACAAATATAATGGTTTTCTGTTGCTTGAAATAGTTTGGGGGAATAATTTGCTCCGGATTTACCAACACTGTCTGTAGCCTATCCTCCCCTTCATGTGAGAGGATGTAAAAAGACTGATAATCTCGCTTTTTTTTAATCTGGGGAAATTACTTGCATTCCAACGGTAACTGATTATATGTATGATTACTTACTTAGAACCACGATAACACAATCTGAAGGTCCCTATGTTTTGTGGCACAGTTTGGAGGAATCAACAGAGACCTTCCAACACCAACAAGATAATCTAGCCTAGCCTAGTCCTACCCCTAAGAACCCTGTGATAATGTATGAAAATTGAAGGCTACTGATTCTTCCTGACTAGGCTACGAAAAAATCTCCTTCCATATAGGCTAAGTGTGTGTGTGTGTGTGTTTCGTGGCAATATTTGAAGGCCTCACTAACCTCCAATAATCTTACTACATACATACACTTTTGGAACATTGGAGTGTCTTGATTCTTCCAAAGCATGCCAGGAAACAGGACCAGATTAGCTACGACAACAACAATAATAGTCAGCTGGTCTGTTGGTTGCTCGGGTTAGTTTGGGAGGGAATCCGTTGCTCCAGATTTGCCAAGACTGCATGTGTTAGCGTTAGTCTATTTTTTTTTTATCTACTCTTAAGATAACACCGCAGATCAAACTGATATAAACAGCCACCAGTGCTTTCGTCATCAGGGGTATAATCAAGCATAATAAACTTTGGCATATTATAACTGTAGGTCGTGACGTGTGTGTGTGTGTCTGTGTGTGTGTAGTATTTGAGAGGGAGGGAGGGAGGGAGGAAGTGTGTGTATAACATGAGAGAGAGAGAGAGAGAGAATGTGTGTGTGTGTGTGCGTGCGTAACATTTGATAGGAAGTGTGTGTGTAACATTTATGAGAGAGAGGGAGAGAGAGAAGTGTGTGTGTGTAACATTTGAGAGAGAGGAAGTGTGTGTGTGTGTGAGTAATATTTAAGAGAGAGAGAGAGAGAGAGAGAGAGAAGTGTGTGTGTGTGTAACATTTGACAGAGGAAGTGTGTGTGTGTGTGTGTGTAACATTTAAGAGAGAGAGAGAGAGAGAGAGAGAGAGAGAGAGAGAGAGAGAGAGAGAGAGAGAGAGAGAGAGAGAGAGAGAAGTGTGTGTGTGTGTGTAACATTTGACAGAGAGAGAAAGAGAGAGAGAGAGAGAAAGAAAGACCCCACGATCTTCCTAATGCTGTGATGGTGTTGCTTTTGTGGTTGTTGTCATGGTTGTGGTGTTGTTGTTATTGTTGTTGTTGTGGTAGTGGTGTTGTTGTTGTGGTACGGTAGTGTTATTATTATTAGTATGATTGTTGTAGTAGTAGTGGTGGTGGTGGTTGTGGTAGTGGAGATGGTAGTAGTAGTGATAGTGGAGGTGGTAGTAGTAGGGTCAGAGGTCATGACACGCATCACCGACCTCCTCCTACCCAAACATACACCTTACCTAACCTTCCCCTTCCGTCCTACCCTACCCTTCTACCCAAACATACCTTACCTTCCCCCTTCAACTTTCATTAACCTTACCCTATCCTTCCTCTCTCCTACCTACCCTACCATACCAGTACATTACCTTCTTTCCTAACCTCTCAGTAGGCTACCCTTCACATTTTCCCTTCCCTATCCTTCAACTCTCATCACTATAACTCTTTCCTTCCCCTTCACTAAACTCGTAATTGCTACCCTTCCCCTTCATCCCTACCCTAACATACCTTACCTTCTTCCCTTCCCTACCCTTCAACTCTCATCACTCCCCTACCCTAGCCTAGCCTAACCTCTTTCCTTGAAACTTATTATTAACCTTACCTTACTCTATCCTTCCCTTCCTTCCCTTGACACTTAACCTTACCTAACCCTATTCTTCCCTATTCTTCACTTCCTTCCCTACCCTAGCCTAGCCTTACCTCCATCCTTCACACTTAACCTTACCTAACCTTATACCCAACTCTCCCTAACCTAACCTCCTACCCTTGACAAACACTTAACCCTAACCAGCCTCCCTGCAAACCTTAGGCCTACAGGGAGATTCTTTTGAAGGTCTGTGATTCCTCCAAAGTATACCACGAAACAATAGATCGCTAATTAGTACCATAGTTAGGAGGAACCAGTAGCCTAACAAAAACACAAAAAGAATCTCCCCTTATGCCCCTACCCTCCCTCCCTCCCCCCCCCCCCATACTACCCTCCCCTACACCACAGCTAGGAAAGGTCACCACGAGTTCACTCAGCCTGTGAGAGTATAGAAGGCTGTGTGTGTGTGTGTGTTTGTGTGGTTGGGAAGAGAGTGTGTGTAAATGTAATCACACCAAACATCTGTATGTGTGTGTGTGTGTGTAATCACACCAAACCTCTCTCTCTCTCTCTGTGTAATCAAAACAAACCTCTGTGATGGAAACAAACAAACTAGGTTAACTGGTCATTGAAGGAAGATTAGAGATGGCTGTATGTGTGTGTGTAATCAAAACAAAACCTCCGTGATGGAAACAAACTAGCCTAACTAGGCTAACTGCTCACTGAAGGGACAGTAAAGTAGGAAGGAAGGGCGGGGAAGAAGAGAAGGGGAAGGGGGGATGGGGAAGGGAGGAGAAGGGGAAGGGGGGATGGGGAATGAGGGAGAATGGGGCAGGGGAAGGGGAGAGAAGGGGAAGAGGGGTACGAAATGAAGGGGGAAGGTTAGTCCATTATTTGTTTTGATACATAGAGGTAATAACCAGTCAGAGACGCTTGACACTTACCATTAAAGGACCCTGTGATGTAGCCTAGTCAGAAAAGTGGAATTAAACGAGTCCTTCAAATATTGCCACGAAACACACACACCTATATGCGGTTGTTTTTAAGGGTTCACATCAGATAGAAAATGTAACACAACGTAACTGCAATACAAACATAATTATTAGGTTTGTTGTTGTGCAGTCAGCGAGTCACTTGGTAGTCCAATTATTGCAGTACCGTACTTCCAGAAAAA
This sequence comes from Petrolisthes manimaculis, assembly GCA_034508575.1. Taxonomy (NCBI): domain Eukaryota; kingdom Metazoa; phylum Arthropoda; class Malacostraca; order Decapoda; family Porcellanidae; genus Petrolisthes; species Petrolisthes manimaculis. Next base: position 16,851 of record JAWZYT010004419.1, read on the forward strand.
TGAACCCTCTTTCCATATATAAGAATTCCTGTGTCTAGCCGTACGCGTTTCGTGGCATAGGCTAGTCAGGAGGAATCAGAAGCCTCCAATACCCATACACGATCACAGGGTCTTTTAATTCTCTTGTTGGTGAATTGGAAGGACTCTGATTCCTCCAAACTATATGCCAGAAAACAGTCCCCCTCAATGCTACAGTTAGCACTAATAAGGGATCTGTTTCGTGGCATAGTTTGGAGGAATCGAAGACCTTCCAATTCACCAACAAATTAATCTCCCCTTTATATTTCACAAACCTACAAAATTAATATAATATAAATGAGTACAAATCTATAGCTATTAAGTGGAGAGTATACTTTTGGTACATTACAGTGCCTTGATTCCTCCAAAGTATGCCAGAAAACACACCCAGATAAAGAAAAATAATGGTATCCTGTTGCCTGGAATAATTTGGAGGAATCATAATCTCCTTCAAAGATTACTACGAGAAACACATACACCTACTTTAATTAACTAAGGGGAGGATACAATGTTGGTACCGTAATTCTGGAACCAATTATTCCTCCAAACTATTACAAGCAATGAGCCACCATTATTTCTGTGCCTCTGGTCCTGTTTTCTGTCATACTTTGGAGGAATCAAGGCGCTCCAATCTACCAAAAGGAGATTGCTTGTTTCGTGGCATATTCAGGAGGAATCAGAAGCCACCACCATGTCTCATACACAATCACAAGGTCCCTTAACTTAAAAGCTATACCAATAAATGCAAGACTATATCATATTAAAGCAATTATATTTTATACCGGTTATAAAAGTGAGGTTACAGTGAAAATGAAATGTAGTCTAATTTAATTGTGACGTGTTTCCATTTAGCCTATATGAAATCCACGTGTGTATGACATTTCCAATATATATATATCACAGAATTGATTAAACCCTGTGATGTAGTCAGAAAATTAGAGAAGTAAATGAGGCCTTCAAATATTGCCACGAAACACACACATACACACACACACCTAGGCTATGTGGAAGGAGGTTGTTTTGTTTCGTGGAATAGTCAGGAGGAATCAGAAGCCTCCAATTCTCATACACGATCATAGGGTCCATAATTAACGGGAGAGTGTAGTGTGTGTGTGTGTGTGTGTGTGTGTGTGTGTGTGTGTGTGTGTGTGTGTGTGTGTGTGTGTGTGTGTGTGTGTGTGTGTGTGTGTGTGTGTGTGAGTTTCGTGACAATGTTTGAAGGACTCACTAACCTCCAATTTTCTGACTACATCATGGGGTACTTTTAATAAATAATAAGTGACAAGAAAACTGGATATTTATAATCATATTTCATGCTATCTATTCGTGTACTTTCTATTATTATTATTATTATTATTATTATTATTATTATTATTATTATTATTATTATTACTGACAAAATATCCGTCTACATTAACTTTTGTTTGGGTTTTGATCCAAATAATTTAATTGGTTTGAGGAAAGAAAATTATATACACCAGTAATTAATTAAGAAGATATGCAAACAATATTTAATCTTATCCAAACGTAATTAATTTTCGTTACAAAGTCGACATAATTATGGCCTGGGTAGGATAACATACAAACTCACACACACACACACACACACATGCAATACAAAAAATACCCCCTCAGCACACACACACACACACATACAGAACAATACGATACCCAGCGGCACACATACACAACATACACACACACACATACAGTACGATACGATACCCACGCGGCACACACACATACAGTACAATACGATAGGCTACCTCCCCGACACACACACATACAGTACAATACGATACCCCCGTTACGCACACGCACACACACACACACACACACATACAGTACAATACGATAGGCTACCCCCGCGACACACATACACACACACTACCTGCCACTTATACGTAGGCTACACTTTTTTTACCCTTTTCTCAACATAACCTAACCTAACCTATCCCAGCCATAGATTTCAACGCATCCCCTAAGGAACAGCAGGTTTTTATTCTGATTTCTTTGGCACTGGATATTTCTTCAATTTTCTTGTACGTAAACGTGTGTGTGTGTGTGTGTGTTGCTGTTCAGTAGCTATCATAGACTAAACCACATCTCTCTCTCTCACACACACAGTCACACACATATAATTCAGAGGCTGTTACCCCGACTTGGTTTCACACACACACACACACACACACACACACACACGTCGAGGTGAAACACACATACACATGAATGGGGAAGAATTTAAATCTTAACACACACACATACACACACAAGTCGAGATGAGAAACACACACACATACATGGGGGAGAATTTAAATCTTTAACACACACACAAGTCTAGGGGGGTAACACACACACACACACACACACACACACACACACACACACACACACACACACACACCTTGCTAACAGAGCGTGTAAGTACCGTACATTAACAAGGCAGGTGTTTTGTAGTAATAGTGACAGGTGTTTTGTCCTCATTATGACTACACTACCTAGATCATATTATTATAACTACCCACATCACAATAACCACAGTCAAGAGTTTGTTCATCCTCATCCTTCTTCAATTGTACCTCTTTTCTTTCTATTTCTTCAATTATTCCTCTTTTCATTCTATTTCCTTCCTGCTTGTTTGCTTGCTATCTCGACTCACTATCACCTTTTTCTGAAACTATTTGACCTCGTTTTTGCAGCGCCTAATATCAATCAATCAATCAATCATCTGTCATCCACTAATTTTTTCACTTTGATGTTAATTAATGTTGGTGTTTTGGATGGAGAATTAAACGTTGATAGTAGTGAGAATATAGGAGGTTAGCGAGTCCTTCAAACATTGCCACGAAACACACACACACACACACACACCTACTGTACTATATATTGAAGAAGCTTGTTTCGTAGCATATAATTAAGCAGGAATCAGAAACCATAAAAAATTCTCATAATACACGATCACAGGGTATTTTACCGGGACATTTTACAGAGGATGTGTTGTCCTATTAAATCAAAGTTAATCTATTGCATTTCCTCTGCTTACCTAATATACCTAAACTATGAAATCCCTAGACATTATTATAGTGGTACTCTAGCCTATACAACAACTACGGTATTAAGTATTTATTTATTTATTTATTTATTTTTTATTCATTTATTTGTGTGTGTTATTTGTTTGTGTATGTGTTACCTATTTGTTTGTATGTGTTACCTATTTATTTGTGTGTACTACCTTTTTGTTTGTGTATGTGTATTACCTATTTGTTTGTGTGTTACCTGTTTGTTTGTGTGTGTATTACCTATTTGTTTGTGTGTTACCTGTTTGTTTGTAAGTGTGTACTAGCTATTTGTTTGTGTACAGTCACGAACACTAATAATTATCCAGCAGGTGTGCATGGAATACTTAACATATATAGTAAATCAATGCCCAATTTAAGATAACTTATTAGTACTCGTGACTGTACACACACACACACACACACACACACACATGAAGATATAATATACAAACGAGTTAGGCTACTCTTGCCACATAACCTATAATAAGCACTGACATTAACTTACAAGACTTTTAAAGAATGATAAAAATAATAATAAAAATAATAATTGCCTAACTAACACGAATATCTTTCTATTGTAAACGTATATTAAATATATTATGCATATATTTAACATCATATATTATCTATCTTGCATTCACTAATAAAACCAAACCCAATAAATAAAAAAGTACAATAAACAATTAACTTAGATTTACAAAACTTACCCGATAGAGATGAATTATTTTCCAAGTTACTTCACTTTTTAAGTATTTCTCCTTGTAGTTAGTAAATAAATTAATATAATCCACTGTGTCACTGAAATACCTGTTGATTAGTTAGTTAATATTATAAAACTGGTGTGTAATATCTCACTGAATCAATACACACACACACACAGAGAAAGAGAGCATAATAGTCAGTACACACACACACACACACACCTGCGGTACACACGAACACATGTACACCCCACCACTGCCCAACACACACTGACTGACACTGACAGTTCTTGCTTATTTTTCTTCTTTGCCTCACACGCCCCATGACCCACAAAACCCGCCCAATGGATGGAGGGAGAGAGAAAAAAACGCCCAATCCAAAGAGAGAAAACCCGCCCAATACAGAGAGAGAGAGAGAGAGATGAAAACCCACCCAATGAAGAGAAAGAGAGAGAGAGAGAGAGAGAGAGAGAGAGAGAGAGAGAGAGAGAGAGAGAGAGAGAGAGAAAGAGAGTGTAAAGATTCTTAAAGAGGAAAATTAACCATGCTTATGCATTATCTATTTTAGGGATTGATCATAATTGTAGGAAGTTAATTAGAGATGATGTATCAATTTATTAAAGCTTATGGTAACGTAAAAGAAGGTAAATTATAACTTCATTTTCGAGCAGTTTTCAATATTTTGCCGTTTATTTTCTTTCGTATGCTTATAAGTAAAATTAAACATTAAAAATATCAATGATGCGAAACTTTGCCCAAGAGAAATAAACACTAGCCCAATTGTTTACAAAACCGTAAACATTGGTAACCCTTTCTCGGCCCTACCCATCCCCCTGTTAAAAGGTCTATGACATTGGTATTTATTTTCGCCGTTTTCCGTCCATTATTCTCCGATCTGAAGCTAAATTTGCCTCGGTGACCTTCCTCGTTGTTCTATACACCTTATAAAATGGGTTGGAGGACGTAGGAAGCCTTAGTTTGACCACAGGATGAAGTTAAATAAGTCCAGTGTTGCCAGTGTGGTGGTGGTGGTGAAAGTGGTGACGTCACGGCAACCTCACTATACATTTACCTACCAACAACAACAACATCAGTACTCCTTCAACCCACACGTACACTACCCCATAAACAACAACAACAACAACAACAACATCAGTACTCCTTCAACCCACACGTACACTACCCCATAAACAACAACATCAACAACAACAACAGCTAGACGTCCTCAATGGCAGGCCTGATATAAATATGTACTATAAACAGGAGATATGTTTGTTTCCTGGCACTGTTTGGAGGAATCAGCAGGCAGAGACCTTCCAATTAATTTACCCCAAATGAGTTGTATCTATACGTTTTTAATTTGGCTAGAACCTCATCACGTATGTATCATTATTTCAGTGCAGATGTGAATGGCGTCGACAGGTGAGGGCCGAGATGAGCAAGTTGTATTATGTCCTAAAGTGTTCGCTGTCCACTACAGCTTCATGTTGAAAATACAGTACTTCTGGAGTGATCTACTTGTCCTACAAATACATCTACGTCTATGCATGTCCAATTAATAAACTACTGTATTCTGTCCCTATGAGTTTGGAACATCCTGTAACCACTAGTAACAGCTCCTCTCGTTACAGTACCATTGAAGGCATCTATTTTATAATATAGTTATGAGGATTGATTGATTTTAGGCGAGGTCATTATAGCACCAGAAGAAGGTGATAAAGAGGTGAGATAGCAAGCAGGAAGGAAATAGAAAGAAACGAGATAGTTGAAGAACTAAAAGGGAGTGACTGGCGCCGAAGGGGCGCCAAAACCGACAAAGTACACATTTAGACTATTGTTACACGGGCGCTTTTGTGGTCGCCACACAAGGACAACACAAGTGGTCCTTGTGTGGCTGATGACGGCAATTTGTGGTTTAAATGAGGGACGTGTCCCGTGTATACGGCTGGTGGCGGCACGAAAATAACAGGCCCAGTGGCGGGCTGCTATAAAAGAAATACTGACGGCCATAGAGATGGGAAAATTTGAAGGCTACATGTGGTCCGTGTGTGTCACGAACCGAAAATACAAATCGCCGCCACATGGTGGGGATCAGTGTCTCCTGGCCACAGAATGGCACACACACCAACACACTTACTGGTATGTTATGTTCGGGTTGGCCTCAAAACAATGGAAGCCTATGACAAGCCATGGACCCTTTACTGTGTGTGGCGACCACAAAGCGCTTGTGTGTCCCGCGCCATATTCTAAACTAATGTTACTATATCTTCGTTAATCTCAACAAAGGAATGTATCATTATACAGTAATGTCAAATTTAAAATGTTGAAATAATTGTACTGTGTTTTTATGTCAAAATCCTTTCGCATAATTTATATAACTTTGGGTGGTTTGGTGGCGCTGTTAAAAACTTGAAAACATGATCGTAAATTTAATAAACAAACCGTCGTTGTTTCGTTTAGAGTTGCCACTGCTTGGGATTTTTTCCTAGATCTTGAGATTTTGAAAACTTGTTTCGAAAATTACTGAGCATGTTTTGGAATACAGTACTTTGTCCTTTTGTAAAATATACGGAATTTTCACCAACTGGGAAAGTACACATCAATGAATAAATGAGAACACTCAAGGCCTGAAAGACCCTGTATGACGATTGAGGAGGTAATAGATATAATAAATGGGAGAACAAATACGAAAATTAAGGAAAGGGATGAATGAATGGAGGGACGTACAGTTGAAGACAATTAATGATATATAGGAGAAAATTCAGAAAAGGCCAGAGGGACAGTGGAAGAGAGCAATTAAGTAATGGTATTATTCTCTGGACCAAAGGGGCGCCCAAACCCTCAAAGCATTATTGTATCGATATTTACAGGCAATATCCGTCAACGGTGATGGCTGCGTAAGACACACATATAGCTCGATCAAGAGAGAAATATAAAGGAATATATAATTTACAAACTATATATTCTTGCCCCTGTCCTGCAGGTTATATTCTCACAGACTTTACAGACCGGTGAACTCCCTCAAGACTGCATCTAGCTCCCATCTCATATAGTTAATAGCCCCATGCACTCTTGACACGTTTAGAAATAGGATCACCAATCACTACCTCCCCAATCCTAATCCTTAACCCGTTGGCTTCCTCGAGCCCGATCGGGTCTTTCGCGGTTGGCTTCCTCGAGCCCGATTCGGGCTCTATTTGATATGCTCTGTTATTCCCAGCTATAATGTAATTAATTCTGTGTTAATTCACTCGACAGTACTAGCACGTCTTCTAGGGTTGTCAGGCGTTAATTACCTGCTGTTTAAACATATCCAACCCATCCAGAATAAATGCAATCATTGGTTGAAAGTTGATGAGCCGGAGGGAGCTGGAACTTGGCGGGATGAGCCGCTACTGGCAGTCTATCAAATTATTAATGGGAGAGTATTAGGTTGGTCTTGGACAAGTTGGCAACACTGAGCCTGGACGGTGGACCTGATGTAAACAAACACACGTGGTAGTGGTAGTGGTTTGGTTTGGTTTTAATGTATAATAAGTTATTTTCTGAGACTGATAATTATACACTTTATTACAGTGTTCACCTGTATTACTGTCTACTGTAACTGTTGGTGAGAATACACATCTAAGCCTATTCTAAGGAAATGGTCTGAGGAAATAGTGTTCAATCTAAGGACATTTTTAAGGAAATTCCGAAAATCATTTGTGAGAGCAGCAGGTTGATGCACGTTTTGTAATATAGTGCAATAATACAACAAGTCGCGTGTTTTAACCCGTATTAACGTGGTGTATGTGTGTGTGTTTTTTGTGTTAGAAGAAGAGGAAGTGAAATAAGATCCACAAAATACAGTAACAGTTAAGATACGTATGTGTGTTAATAGAGGGACTGTAATCAGATACGAGAATACATTATAAAATACAATACTAATATATAAATTTACTACAATGAGTGGTAAAAGAAAAGCTCCGTCTAGTGATGATAACCCTAATGCTGATATAAGTGACCTTCTCATTGGTAAGATTATTTCGTAACTATTTGTAAGTATGTTTGAGAAAATATTAATAGTGCCTTTAAAATTAAAGAAAATCATTGGTCCCGGTACTAGGGATTATACCCTAATTTATACCATTCCAAGGCCCTTTTGGTAATTATCCATTTTATTACCCTTTTCGGAATATTTTTACAAGTTGCCACAACTCCATTTCGAAAATTTTACCATTACCAGTTTTTATATTTCACTATTACAAACAACTTTTCTATATACCATTACTTCTGCAAATGCTGCATAACAGTAGTTACCTCTTATAGTTAGGTCCCGGTAGTCTGCCCAAGTTAGGTCCCGGTAGTGTGTCCCAGTCCAGATTAGGTCAGGTCAGGTGAGGTCTGACTAATTTCTACTGTATATTTTTTCCTGCTTAGGTCCCGGTCGTCTGCCCAGGTTAGGTCCCGGTAGTCTGCCCCAGTTAGGTCCCGGTAGTTTGCCCCAGTTAGGTCCTGGTAGTCAGCCCATATATGTATCAGTTATAAATTATTTTCGAATTACACTTAGGTTAGGTTGACATACGATAGTTAACAAAAGAATAATTCAAAACACCGATACATTTGCACTGATACGTGTGAGGCTCAATATCACATGTCTATATCATAAACCCTAATCCCCCAAATACTCCTTCAGAGCTGGCCGACTATGAACGCAATGTGAACCGCAACATCCACAAGTACAATGCCTACCGCAGCGCCGCCTCCGTCATCTCCAAACATCCTACACGCCTCCAGAGCGGCAAGGAGGCCAAAGCACTGAAGGGAGTCGGTACCAAGATTGCCGAGAAGATTGACGAGTTTCTTAAGACCGGCACATTGCAGAAGATAGAGAAGGTGATCTATTTATTTGTGTCCCATTGGCCCTTGATATACAGTGAATAATATACAGTACAGTACTATATAATAAATGCATAATATAATATTGTATGACGTACAGTACATACAGTAAGTTTAGCATGGCATAAGTTAATCAGTACTGTACTATGCACTAACATTACATACTCATTTTACAGTAAGCCCTTGATATAAGATGGTTAGATGTAGAACATTCACTATATCTTATTCACACAGGCTCAGTAAATCACTTAATTAGTCTCTATGGTAAAGAATAACAGAAGCCTGGAAAAATATTTGGTGGTCTTCCAACGAGTGTAAAATGAAGTGGTGGGTAATGAAAAACATATATTGGTGGTGTTCAGTGAGGGAGAGTGTGTAAAATGAAGTGTTGAATACAAATATTTATTTGTTGTATATTAAGGATCTACTGTAAAATTATACTCGTAACACAGATCCGTGCGAGCGACACCAACGTAGCCATCAACGAACTGACCCGTGTGAGTGGCATAGGTCCAGCCAAGGCCCGGCAGCTGGTGACGGACCACAGCATCACCAGCGTTGCCAAGCTACGTCGACGCAAGGACCTTCTAAATCGACACCAACAAATAGGACTAGAGTGAGATTTTCATTAGCAGTTTACTAATGTCAAAATAGCAGTTATTCTTTACTATTATCAACACCATCAGTACAATACCTCATTTCTCTTTGTTTTTTAGCTCTTAACTAACACCAACAAATAGGACTAGAGTGAGGCTTTCATTAGCAGTGTACTGATGTCAAAATAGCAGTTATTCTTTACTATTATTATCATCATCAATACAATACCTCATTTCTTTTTCTTCTTTAGCTCTTCTTAACTGACACCAACATATAGAACTAAAGTGAGATTTTCTTAAATGGTGAAATGATGTCAACTTAGCAGTTATTTATTAGTATTATTATTATCATCATCATCATCATCATTTCCCTTTTTTCTTTAGCTCTTAGTGTAAATGTTTGATATATGTGTTTGAAGTTTTTAGACTACCGGTACTTTAAACAAAAAATGCCAGTGGTTGTTATTATCATCCATAACATCTATCTATGACTCATTTTAGTTAATCTAAAGACTTTCCCCAAATCTGAAATATACACTCTACTAAAATCTAACTCATAATAGCCAAAGCCTGATGAATTGGCAGTATTGTATTGGGCAACATTATGCTCAGTCATGGCGAGGGTTTGTGATCTCTGAATACTTATGTTCTACTGTACTATGATAGCGATGGCTGTATGCAAGAACATCCGTGTCATTGACGATGGTGAGTTACCGGTACTACGACTCCATGGACAGTCGGCGGCATAAGTCCTGTCGCCTCACTTGCTTCACCGAGGTACGCGATGTTCATAGACTCAAGATTATTAGGTGTAGATAAAGTGTGTATTTCGCGAGTCCATGAACACTGCATGTCTCGGTGAAGCAGATGAGGCGACGGCACATCTGCCACCGACTGGACATACATACAACAGTGCCATTTCTTCCATGAGGCCCCGATTATCACACGTATAAAGTATGTTTACCTATGACTCTTTCATCACCTTACTCTTCCTCACACAGACACTTTGAGGACTTTGAGAAGAGAATACCACGAGCAGAGATTGAAGTAATTGAGAAAAGTCTAAAGCAGCACATAGAAGCTCTTGATCCAGAATACATCATTACCATCTGTGGCAGCTATAGGTACAGTGGATGAATAGTCCTCTTTATAGTAGTAGTAGTAGTTTTAATCCTGGAAGTTGGAGTTGTAGTAGTAGTAGTAGTAGTACAATAGAAGTAGTAATGTAGTATAAGTAGTAGTAGTACGGTAGTCCTGGAATTGGAATGACTATTTATTTCTATTTCTTCTTCTTTGACACACAACCAAATCTTTCTTTTTCTCTCTATTTTGGTGCTTCCATGAAAACAAAATTATTGTTGTTGATTGTTTACCCAAGTGATTACGTGGAAATCTAATATTAAACGGGATTGATGATACAGTATGTGTGACACTAGAGAAGCGAGAAAGAGGGCAAATGATGGTTTCGTAAATGTAAAGAAGAAGAGTGTGTGTGTTTATGTATTTAAAGTCCTGTATTTCAATACCTTTTCTACATATATATAATGAAGGAGGTTGTTGACTGACAATATACCTTACAGACGTGGAGCAGAGAGCAGTGGAGACGTGGACGCCCTCGTAACCCATCCATCATATACTTCTAGTGAAGAAGGAGGGGAAAGGACAGGGAAGAATGGAATCTTATACCAGGTGGTGGAGGCTCTGAAGAAGGCTAAACTCATCACTGACACACTCTCTCAGGGATTAACTAAATTTATGGTAGGTTTTTTGGATAGCTTAGGATGGTAATACTGTACAGTACTGGGGAAAGATAATTAAGGGGAGATTTCTTGTTGGTAAATTGGAAGGCTACTGACTGATTCCTTCTAGTTATATATGCCAGAAAACAGACACCCTCAGTGATAGTAATAGAGGATCTGTTTGGTGGCATAGTTAGGAGGAATCACCAACCTTCTACTTCACCAACTCACCTTCCTTCCTCTCCTTCTCTCACCACCACTTCCTCCTCTCACCATCTCACCACCACTCCTTCCTTCCTCTCACCATCTCACCACCACTCCTTCCTTCCTCTCACTATCTCATTACCACTCCTTCCTCCTCTCACCATCTCACCACCACTCCTTCCTCCTCTCACCATCTCACCACCACTCTTTCCTCCTCTCACCATCTCACCATCACTCCTTCCTCCTCTCACCATCTCATTACCACTCCTTCCTTCCTCTCCTTCCCTCACCACCTCATCCACACATCATCATCCACAGGGGGTATGCTTGACCAAGGCTGACGACGCTCTGTACCGCCGCCTCGACATCCGCCTCCTTCCCCACGACCAGTATTTTTGTGGTGTTCTCTACTTCACCGGCTCAGACCTCTTCAATAAGGACATGAGGACACACGCATTACAACAGGGCTTCACACTCAACGAATACACCATCAGGCCCGTCGGCAGTACTGGTGAGAATTGGAAGGTCTCTGATTCCTTCAAACTATTACTAAGAAACACACACACCCTGTTTGTAACATTGAGGTTGTCTGTTTCCCGGCATAGTTTGAAGGAATCACACACCTTCCTATTCACCAACAAAAGAATTTCTTTCTAATTATAGTGATAGTAACTATTTTAGTGGTGGTAATTGTAGTGATAGTAATTAATTATGCTAATTATAGTTATAGTTTGTTATAACTTACTAGTGATGCTAATTATAGTGATAGTAACTAATAATGCCAATTATAGTGATAGTAATTAATGATACTAATTATAGTGGTGGTAAGTGTGTTATAACTCACTTACTAGTTATGCTAATTATATTGATAACCAGTTATGCAAATAGTTATAGTCAGTGTCTTGGAACTTCATAATAATGATAGTAATAAATTATGCTAATTATAGTGATAGTATTGTTTTATAGTTTTTTTTAGTGATGGTAATACAATAGTGATAGTAGGCCTAATGGTATCAGAATTTCTTCATGCAGGCTGTTCCAAACCCTTTCTTTACAGGTGTACCGGGTGAACCTCTGCCCGTCACCAGTGAAAAGGACGTCTTCGAATACATCAACTATCCTTACAAGCTGCCCAAAGAACGTTGCATGTAAACAAGGTGATGATATAAAGGGACTCACCTTAAACACCAACTATATATTGTGTTACACGAGACAGAACTGCAAACCGATAATAATTTAATATATTAGAAGGTACAGTATTTAAAGATAACATGTAACACCTTCCATATTGTGTTACACGAGACAAAACTGCGAACCGATAGTAATTTAATATATTAGAAGGTACAATATTTAATGATAACATGTAACACCTTCCATACGTTTAGTACTACTGTAGATGTAAACTTAGACAACAGTACATATATAACTTAACCTTTCATTTAATAGATGTAAATTATTGGACATTCATTTCAAAGCTGAGGTTTTATATATTTTGCCAAAGTTTGACTCCATTTTAACGCAACGGTATTTAACTTAACCTTTCATTTAATAGATGTAAATTATTGGACATTCATTACTAAGCTAAGGATTATTATATTTTGCCAAAGTTTGACCACATTTTAACACTTAATGCAACGGTATTTAACTTCTTAACCTTTCATATACTAGATGGAAATTATTGGACATTCATTCCTAAGCTGAGATTTTTTATATTTTGCCAAAGGTTGACTACATGTTTTAACACCCAACGCAATGGTATATAATTATCTTAACCTTTCATTTAATAGATTTTAGTGACAGGACATTCATTTCTAAGCTGACTTTTTTTCTATTTTTTTCCAGAATTTGACAACATATTTTAATGCTCAAAATGACGGTATTTATTTCAATCTCTCATTTGTTATATTAATTAAACTATTATGGAAGTGATTGGTGTAAGTTACCAAAGTTTGACTACCGGTACATATATTTACACTCAACGGTATTTATCTCAATCTCTCATTTACTATATTAATTAAACTATTATGAAAGTGATTGGACATTCCTGAACTGAAATAGTTTGTATTTTGCCAAGGTATGAATATAATAATATTTTAACACTCAACGGTATATAACTTAACTATTCATTTACTATTTTAATTAAACTATTAGGGAAGTGATTGGACATTACTAAGCTGAAATACAGTAGTTTGTATTTTGCCAAAGTATCTACTGTATATATTTTAACATTCAACAAAAAGGTATATAACTTAATTTTTCATTTACTATATTACAGTAATTAAAATATTATGGAAGTTATTGGACATTCATTCCTCAGCTGAGGTGGTTTGTATTTTGCCAAAGTATGACAACATGTTACAACAACTTTTATTTGGTTTATTATTATTTTAAATCATTTCAAGAATAGGATGTTTTGTCATCGTTCTCTTTCATTCTTTTCTCTTTGTTTTGTCATTCCTCTGTACTTTATACTATACCAGTACAATGCAATATTTATAATTAACTCGTGCAAGATAGTTTCCAGATACTTATTGTTTGTGTTGTTTGTTATTATTTGTGTTGTTTGTCTGCAAGCACTCCCATGATCCTTTGCAAAGTTAGATTTGGGTTATATACAATAGAGGGAGATTAATTTCTTGGTGAATTGGAAGGTCTCTGATACCTCCAAACTATGCCACAAAACAACAGATCCCTTATGAGTACCATTGAAGGCATCTGTGTCCTGGCATAGTTTGGAGGAATCAGTACTGTTGCCTTCCAATAAACCAAAATGAGAATCTCCCCTTAAGGGATTCCGTGATGTAGTCAGAAAATTGTAAGTTAGTGAGTCCTTCAAATATGCCATGAAACAACACCTATATTGAAGGAGCTTGTTTCCTGGCATAGTCAGGAGGAATCAGAAGTCATCAGGTATCATACTGTACACAATCACAGGGTCCTAAAATGAATTAAGTGTTTAGGATTATTGAACGGTTTGGTAGGGAAGTACAGTCTCGGCCTGGAGTAAGTATCCACCCACACCCACCCAACCCAGACATCTGGCACCATTGCTACTGTGGATATTAGGGTTTGAAGCAAGGCAACACTCATCAGCCTGAGTTGAATCAGTAAAACACTGTCTTCCCTCCACCTTTTTCTTGCTGGCTCAAGTACCTGATTCGACTCAGGTTGATGAGTGTTGCCGTGCTTCAAACCCCAATATCCACAGTAGCGATGGTGCCACATGTCTAGGTTGGGTGGGTGTGGGTGGATACTTACTCCAGGCCGAGACTGTACATTAAACCCTTCATGTAAGAATAATAAATATAGCACAAAATATATCCTTTTATCACAATATGCTCAGTAAGTCCCTTATTATGTATGGTAATGAGTAACAAGTATGGGAAAACATTGGCAGTCTTCAAAGAGGGACTGAGTGTAAAATGAAGTAAGTGGTGGATAATGAATAACAGAAGCCTGAGAAAACATACATTTGGTGGGACTGAGTGCAAAATGAAGTGAGTGATGGATACACGTATTTATTCATTTTATAATATTGTGGACAGAGCCTAATAAGAGTCATAGGTTAGGCTGTGACAATGATCAATACAAGGGCTCCATAATGAGAGAAAGAGATGGAGTTAAAGCTATATGTAGTGTTTATTGGAGCCGAGGTACCAATCTTTATTATCTCACAGTCTGATATATTTTTACTGATGGCAGTACATATATAATTCTACTTGACAACTTATAATAATAGTCATTTCAATATACTATTTTTACTTATGGCGGTACATATATAATTCTACTTGACGGCTTAATTATAATAGTCCATTCAATATACAGTACTATTTCAGTGTTATAAACAATATTAATACCAATACAGCAGTAAGAAGATAAGAGGTTGATACTTTTAAACTTTCTCCTTGACGAAATGTTCCCTAAATCTATCAGTTCCTATTATTTATTTAATGTGATTCTTAGCAACAAAGCACCTTTTCATCAAAGAGTAAGTTTAATAATACAAACCAGAGATTCCTTTAGGGGAGATTCTCTTGTTTGTAAATTGGAAGGCTACTGATTCCTCCTAACTATGCCAGGAAACAGACATACACCCTCAGTGGTACAGTACTATTTTTAACAGGGGATCTTTTCTTTGTGTTATGGCATACTGTACTGTAGTGTGGAGGAATCACAGACCTTCCAATTTACCAACAAGAGAATCTCCCTTTAATTAAACAAGACTATGATGAGGAGTGGACTTACTTACTGCGGCTACAATACAATATTAAAATACTCTATAGTCTATTTCACAAATAAACTCTTAATAACTCCCTAAATACAATATAAGTTCCCATATCAGCGTAGAGTGGAAGGGAGGGATGGCAGTGATTAGTTGATGTGTCTGTATGTGTGTGTAGTAAAACTGAGAAGAGACACGCACACACTCGCACAAAAGTTTCTTCTTGTTTTGGGTCATTTATATCTCTGAACAAAGAATAAGTAAATAAATATATATATAAAAAAAAAAAAGAGTTGAAGAATTGGCAGTGTATAAATAAGATTACTTTGCATTTTCCAGACTGATCCAATTAATTAAGAGCCTTGTGATATACAGTACAGTAGTCAGAAAATTGGAGGTAAACGAGTCCTTCAAATATTGCCACGAAACACCAACTAAATGGAAGGAGCTTTTTTCGTGGTATAATCAGGAGGAATTCGAAGCCTCTATTATCATACACAATCACAGGGTCCTTAATTAAGAGGGTAGTACAGTACAGTATATTGTTGGTACAGTAGTAAAGCTGGAGCAATTGATTCCTCCTAACTATTCCAAGCAACAGGCCACCAGTAATTTTGTTCATCTGGTCCTGTTTCCTGGCATACTTTGGAGGGAGGAATCAAGGCACTTCAATGTACCAAATATATACTATCTATCCCTTTAAGTGTTTCTTCTACAACACAGAATATATAAATCTTCAACTGTTATGCCAAAAGTCTGTTACATAATATCCTTTTCTGCTCGACTTAAGAACCCTGTGATCGTGTATGAGAATTGGAGGCTTCCGATTCCTCCTAACTATTCCACAAAACAAGTTCCTTCAGTATAAGTGGTATTCCTTGGCAAAATTGAAGGATTCGCTAACCTCCAATTTTCTGACTACATCACTTGGCCTCTAAAGATTTATAAAGACACTATATGACTGTATATTTGTTTTGTGACAATGAGTCGATCGAGTATTGATGTATAAAACAACAAACCAAAAAATATATTTGAATATTAAAGCAAAAGCGAGTACCAGCCGTGCCGAAGTAAATATTTGAGATTCATTTATTAATTTGCATCCATTCATCTGTTATTAAATTTGATAGAAACTGTTCATTGTATCCAAGCATCTGTATAAATTCATAGGCATTGCTTTTATTTGATAGTATTCATTTGTATCCAGCCATCTATGTATGGTATATTCTTCAGCATTGCTCCTCATTATATTTGATAGAAACTGTTAATTTGTATTCAGTCGTGGGTGTAAATTCTAGGCATTGCTCTTGTGAACTAACTCTCTTTATGTATACTGTACTGTCTGCTTCCCTGAGGTGTAAAAGTATATAGCAAGAGTTCAGAGAAGCAAGGTATTGTATTGTAGGCCCTCAATATAAGATGATTGAATTTAACACATAATATCCTTTTAACACTGGCTCAGTAAATCACTAATATAATAAATTTATACAGTAGGCCCTTGATATATGATGATTAAATTTAGCACATAATAATTATATCCTTTTAATTAATACAGGACCAGTAATTTCTTATAGTCTGTACGGTAATGAATAAACAGAAGCCTGGGTAAACATTTAGTGGTCTTCAATAAGTGACTGAGAGTGAAATGAAGCAGTAGATACAGGCGTTTATTAATTGTATAATGAAGTGAGAGAGCAATGCATCTTGGTTAAAATATTATCAACAAATGGCCTCTACAAAATTACATGCCAGATTTATCAGCATTTTTTTTTTTATGTATGATACAAGAACAGTAATTTTAACTTGCATTATTTCAGTATTGTTTTATATATGATACAAGTACAAAATTTTTGACTTGCATTATTTCAACATTTTTTTATATAATTATATATGTATGGTAATAGAACAATATTTTTGACTGGCATTATTTCAGCATTTTTTTAATATATCATGCAATAAAATTTTGTACTTTCTTAAAATCAGCTTTTTTTGATAAATGGTATAAGAACAACATTTTTGACTTGCATTATTTCAGCTTTTTTTTTTGTTTATGTATGGTCCTAGAACATTATTTATTTGCATTACACCTATTTGCCTTTGTGTTCAGTGAGAGAGGGAATTAATACAGTATATATATAATTTGAAGAGTGGCTGGGTTAGAGTATTGTATTGTAGAGCCAAATGTTGTGATTGACTTTAATTAAGGGGAGATATTTGTGTTGGTGAATTGGAAGGTGTCTATTGATTCCTCCAGACTATGTGCCAGGAAACAGACGCCCACAGTGGTACCAATAGGGGATCTGTTTCTTGGCATAGTTTGGAGGAATCACAGACACCTCTCTCTCTCTCTCTCTCCTTGACCCTACATTATTGACTTGCTAAAATAATATTCTACAAATCACATCAACCATTGGGCATTATTCAAGAACATCCGTGGTGCATACGATGGCGTGGTACGATGGCTCCACAGACAAACAACAGACCCAACGTACCGGTACCACGCCATCGACAACACCATGGATGTTCTTGCATACTAAATTAATATACTAACAACATATTTATATTTCTGAAAGCACAGTAAGCATTTTGACATTAAGAAAACTTTAAACATCATCTAAATTATCTAAAATAATAATAATAATCCTATAAACTTGTTTATAATTTGACTAATAATTCAGACGGAACTTTGTATTGTAATTTCAAAATATAATAATATGGAGTCTGACATTATACAAGTTTATATTTCAACATTTTAACCGAATACAAACTTTCTTTAAGAGGACTTGTGGTAATTCTCACAGTTGGTGTTTAATCTTTCCTTCATATTTGTGTTATTGTATACAGTATCCTCCTTTATGTTATAGTTTGTTGTTATGTTTTCTGTCATTCCTATGTTTCCTTCTTTCTTTCGTTTCCCTTATATGTCTCCCCTTGGGTAGTGGGCTACGAATACTGTACCTTCCCAGTACAGTACAGTATCCCTGTTGGTCGTAAAAGGGGATTTCACTTCTCCAACTGTCCCTTTTTTTTTCTCTTTTTTTTTTCCATCTGTTATCTTCTGTGCTTAGTGTCGCACCTCTAAATCTCCTTCTTCCTCGGGCGCCACATGACTTCACTGTTGCGGCGCCTACTAGCAATCAATCCCCTTTTATTTTGTTACTACAGTACTGTATGTTGTTTATCAATCCTATGTTTCCTCCCTTCCATCCTTATATGTTGTTATTATGTTGTTTATCAATCCTATGGTGCTTCCTCCTCCTCCTCCTATACCTCCTCCTTCCTTCATCACCAATCACTTCCTTCTGAGGATGTACTGCCAGGATGAAGGATTCTATCTGGGACTCGTTGGTGCCACGGCGTATCCTGAAGAAGCCGTCCTCACCCCAGTCACGACCCCACGAATTGGCCACCAGCTGTCAACACCAAGCACTGTATTAAGGGGGGGTGCGGGAATAGGGGACAGGCTTGCGGGTGCAGGAATAGGGGACAGGCTTGCGGGGGGTGCGGGAATAGGACAGGCTTGGGGGGGGGGAGGTTGTAGTGTGTGGGAATAGGAGGACAGGCTTGGGGGGGGGGGGGTGCGGGAATAGGAGGACAGGTTTGGGGGGTGCGGGAATAAGGGACAGGCTTTGGGGGGGGGTTTGGGGGGTGCAGGAATAGGGGGAGAGGTAGAAAGCCTGTCCCCCTATTCCCGCACCCCCCTAATCCCTCTCCCTACCCCCCCCCAAGCCTGTCTCTTACTCCTGCACCCCCCCAATCTCCTCCAAGTCTGTCCCCCTATTCCCGCACCCCCTCAAGGGATGGATATAATCTTGGTATTTTTGGAGATAATTATTCCTCCTAAATGTTCCCAGCTTAACTCTTCATTATTTCTTTGACTGCCAGGGTTATGTGAATTAGGTTTATTCATACATGTACAGTATTTATTTATTTGTTCATTCATTCATTCATTCATTTAATTTTGTATTCATTCCATCATGTATTTTGTTATTCATTCATTCATTTAATTTTATATTAATTCCATCATGTATCCTGTTATTTATTCATTCATTCATTCATTTAATTTTGTATTCATTCCATCAAGTATTTTGTTATTTATTCATTCATTCATTTAATTTTATATTCATTCCATCAAGTATTCTGTTATTTATTCATTCATTTATACTGTATATAGATTTACAGCTTGTACCCTCATAGCCATATATCAAAACAATTTATCCTGTTCCATTGTGTTTACATTATAATGAACTTACCCAGTATTTGGTAGATCTCTGTCCCCTGGTCCTGTCCACACCCCAACCAATGATGCGTACAGAGTGTATAGCTGGTGAACCCTTGTGTGTGTCTGGTGCTGTATGGGTGTACACGCCTCCACGGTACACAAAGAAGTCCAGGTGTACGTCCATTATCGCTGCAAGATACACACACACAGGAAGATACACACAATAATAACATGTTAGAAAGGTATACACACACACACACACACACACACACACACTAATAACATTTCATAGAGGTACACACAACATGTCACAAAGGTACACACAGAAAGATACACACACAGTAATAATATATCATAGAGGTATACACACAGTTAATTAATGGAGAAAGTAATGTAAAAAAAAATATATATACAGGGTCTTTCTTGCCTAACATAGTCTTATTTTATTCTACTTTATTATCATTATTATTCTGTCTGTCTCACTCCCATCTTCCTCTCTCTCCCACTTCTCTTTATCACCCTCTTCATCTCCACCCTTTCCTCACCATTCTCTCCCTCTCTCTTTCTCTCTCTCCAACCTCTCTCTCACCATCTATCCCTCTCCCTACCCTCTCATTCTCTCCACCCTTCCCTCACCATCTCTCTCTCTCTCTCTCTCTCTCTCTCACCATCTCTCCCTCTCCCTACCCTCTCTCTCTCTCTCTCTCTCACCTTGCACTGGTCCGTTGTTTAGAATTTCCCACTGTATGTCCTCTTCATTGCCAGAGATCCTATAGGCTGGTTCCATTCCGTACATGTCATCTTCCTGTTTTACCTGTGTGTGTATGTGTGTATTGGGGGGGTTGTGTTTGTATTGGTGAATGTGTATGTTAGTATATATGTTTGTGTTTGGGTGAGTGAGTATCCGTGTGTGTGTGTGTTTTTATTTTTTGTATGTATATGTTTTGGTGTGAGTGTGTTTTAGAGTGTTTGTGTGTTTGTGTGAGTGTGTGTTTTAGAGTGTGTGTGTGTGTGTGTGTGTGTGTGTGTGTGTGTGTGTGTGAAGGAGGTAGGAAAGAAAACTTGAGATTAATGCGAACACAACCTTTGCTTTTTATATGTTTCTGTCAGTCTGTTTTTCTGTGTTTGTTTCTGTCTATGCATTTGTATATTTATGTGGATCTGACTGTGTGTGTGTGTGTTTGTCTTTCTGTTTATATGTTACTGTGTTTGCATTTCTGTTTACTTGTGTGGTTCTGTCTGTTTGTATGTTTATGCATTTGTGTTGTCGTGTGGTTCTGTCTCTGTCTGTGTGTGTTTGTATTTGTCTGTTTATATGTTACTGTGTTTGCATGTCTGTTTGTTGTAGTTGTGTGGTTCTGTCTGTTTTTCTGTCTGTATGTTTATGTCTATGTTTCTGAGTTTGCATATCTACTGTATTTATGTCTATAAATTATCTGTTTTCTATCTACTAATTTATTAATAATGTAAAGTAATATTGCTTTTAATTATAGTTATCTTAATGAAGGTTTAATTAATACTATGTTTAACTCAATCTCATTTGTCAACACACCTGGCCTGTCTCACTGTCTAAACCACTTTACTCCTCTCTCTCTCTCTCTCTCTCTCTCTCTCTCTCTCTCTCTTTCAACCACACCAACACACCCACCCACACACAATCACACCCACGCACCCACACCCTCTCTCTCTCTCTCTCTCAACCAAACCAACACACCCACCCACACCCTCTCTCTCTCTCTCTCAACCACACCCACACCCTCTCTCTCTCTCTCTCAATTACACGCACCCACACTCTCTCTCTCTCAACCACACCCACACAATCACACGCACTCACACCCTTCCTCTCTCTCTCTCACACACACACACAGCGACTCACCTTTCCAGACTTGCAGCGTATAGATTTGTGTGTGTTTCCTCGTG
>JAWZYT010004420.1:0-40000 GCA_034508575.1 Petrolisthes manimaculis
GTAGACAGGTAGGCCTATACGTGTGGTATTAGTAGTAGACAGGTAGGCCTATACGTATGGTATTAGTAGTAGACAGGTAGGCCTACACGTGTGGTATTAGTAGTAGACAGGTAGGCCTATACGTGTGGTATTAGTAGTAGACAGGTAGGCCTATACGTGTGGTATTAGTAGTAGACAGGTAGGCCTATACGTATGGTATTAGTAGTAGACAGGTAGGCCTACACGTGTGGTATTAGTAGTAGACAGGTAGGCCTACACGTGTGGTATTAGTAGTAGACAGGTAGGCCTACACGTGTGGTATTAGTAGTAGACGGGTAGGCCTACACGTGTGGTATTAGTAGTAGACGGGTAGGCCTACACGTGTGGTATTAGTAGTAGACGGGTAGGCCTACACGTGTGGTATTAGTAGTAGACAGGTAGGCCTACACGTGTGGTATTAGTAGTAGACGGGTAGGCCTACACGTGTGGTATTAGTAGTAGACAGGTAGGCCTACACGTGTGGTCTTCATTGAATGTAAACATGGACAATAAAATCAAGCCTATGGTAATATTTCCTCTTTTCTTCATCAAAACTATTAATTAATTACAAGGACCAATATAGTCACAAATTGGTTATTATCATCCATAAGATTCATGTTGTTGTTGTTGTTTAAGTTTTGTGTGTGTAATCAAAAGGTGTCTTCTATTTATCCCACTTGATCAACCCGGGTTGCTCCGAAAAACCCGGGTTGCTCCGAAAAACCCGGGTTGCTCCGAAAAACCCGGGTTGCTCCGAAAAACCCGGGTTGTCTGGTGTAAATAGAACCCACCCACCACCAACCCGGGTTGATGTTCCTTTGTTAGTAAACATTAATAAACATTTCCCTCCAATGTTACTGATTAGAGAACTCACTCAGGAAACTTCAAAATAATATTACCTTTATGTATTTTGAAGATAATGTCTCGTTTTATACTAAAATGTCATATATATTACCTTTATGTATTTTGAAGATAATTTCTCGTATTATACTAAAATGTCATATATATTTCTGAAGAGTGCTTACCGGTGTTTGTTTTTGGTGTGTCAGCTGATGAACAACCTGTAATAGTTGCCACACGTAACACACACACACACACACACACACTCTCTCTCTGTCTGTTGTCATTCTCTGAGCATCTCTCTGAAAAAATAAATAAGGAAAATCAGATAATGGGTATTATCAGACGGACATTTGTAAATTTAGACTTGTAAATATTCCTCATGTTCAATATGCAAATTAGGTTAGGTGCCCACATCTGGTAAAAGATATAGAAGGTAAAAAAATGATAAGTATATTATTATCATTATCATTATTATTATTATTATTATTATTATTATTATTATTATTATCATTATTATTATCATTATTATTATCATTATCATTATTATTATCATTATTATTATTGTTATCATTATTGTTATTATTATTATTATCATCATTATTGTTATTATTATTATTATTATTATTATTATTATCATTATCGTCATTATTATTATCATTATTATTATCATTATTATTATTATTATTTAATTAATGTAAGGTATATATGACAAGGACTGTACAGAAGGGATATTCAAGAGGAGAGGAGAGGATATAAACAAGAGGAAACATCAAGAGGAAGATATACAAGAAGCTTACGTTTTACGTTTTACTAAGCGGGTGATAATTTTTTTTTACGTTTTCTCAGCGGGTGATAATTTTTTTTTTTTTTTTTTTTTTTTTTTTTTTTTTTTTTTTTTTTTTTTTTTTTATTATTATTATTACCAAGATTATTATTATTATTATTATTATTATTATTATTATGTGTTGTAAAATCATATACGTGTTTATTATTATTATTATTATTATTATTATTATTATGAGGTGTTGTTTATTATTACCAAGATTATTATTATTATTATTATTATTATTATTATGCGTTCTAAAATCATATTACGGTATTTATTGAAATAATTACCATTTTGTAGCAGTGTTGCCAGATCCGGCTTGGTCCCAGTATTTTGCCCCGGTCATTTCCAGTAATTTACCGGTAGTGTGTACAGGTTAGGTCCCGGTAGTCTGTACAGGTTAGGTCCCGGTAGTCTGTACAGGTTAGGTCCCGGTAGTCTGTACAGGTTAGGTCCTGGTAGTCTGTACAGGTGAGGTCCCGGTAGTCTGTACAGGTTAGGTCCCGGTAGTCTGTACAGGTTAGGTCCCGGTAGTCTGTACAGG
Source organism: Petrolisthes manimaculis (assembly GCA_034508575.1). Taxonomy (NCBI): domain Eukaryota; kingdom Metazoa; phylum Arthropoda; class Malacostraca; order Decapoda; family Porcellanidae; genus Petrolisthes; species Petrolisthes manimaculis. Next base: position 2,232 of record JAWZYT010004420.1, read on the forward strand.
TTAGGTCCCGGTAGTCTGTACAGGTTAGGTCCCGGTAGTCTGTAATAGTAATAAAATGTTAATGGGGAAAACACACAAATAAATAAATTAAGTAAGAATCAGTTATATGAAAAAATAAACAAATACGAAAAAAGAAAATGGAAGACAGAAATAGATGGCTGGAAAATAGTAGAATGGAATATGAAACGTTGGAATCCATTTTAATATTTGAAAAAAGTGATGAAAAGGAGGAAAACAATTATACAATAGAAAAGAGTACCTCAATAAAATTTGGAATTGCAGGAAAACTGATATTGAACAGCAGCAGGACCAAAGAAACTAACTAAGAAAAATAGACAATACATAGAAAAACTACTTGGAACACCACAAAACAATAAATAAGAAGAATTTGTACAGGTTAGGTCCAGGTAGTCTGATGTGGTCTAGGTTAGGTTAGGTTAGGTCAGGTTAATTTCAAAATGCCCCATTTGAATATGCCCCAACTTGAAAATGGGGCATTTGTAGAGGAAATGCCATAGAATAAAATAATCTTAGAATGTTGTAAATAAATGGTTTGCAATAGTTAAATATAAACAATGGTAATAGTAAAATTTTCGAAATGGAGTTGTGGCAAATTGTAAAAATATTCCGAAATGTTCAATATTATTATTTAATTCGAAGCTGATTTAAGTTTATATTACTCTGTGATATAGTTTATAAATATATCTATCGTTATATCATACTGTGGAAAGCCATTGAATAATAATATAGCAGGAAATAAATAAATAAATAGATAAATAAATAGTATGAGACAACAAGTAATAAATTTCACTTAAATATTTTGTCTATTTCTGTGGTATTATTTTCTATATGACTTTCTTTGGGGGGTGCAGGAGTAGGGGACAGGCTTGGGGGGGAACTGGGGGGTGCAGGAATAGGGGACAGGCTTGGGGGGGTGAGGGAATAGGGGTACAGGCTTGGGGTGGGTAGATATGCAATAGAAAATTTTCCTTCTCTCTCACTTTATCTCTCTTTCTCTCCCTTTCTCTCTCTCTCTCTCTCTCTTAACATACCTATAATATGTAGTAGATAATTTCCCATCTCTCTGGATACACATATATACTAAATAAATCGACATTATTGCACAAAAAAGCAAAATAAAGAATGAAATTGACAATACCACTTGATCAGCCATCTTTGTTTTGAAGTAAATAAAGTAAAGTTTACACCACACACACCATCGTATCGTACCACACACCATCGTATACACCACACACATCATCGTATCGTACCACACACACCATCGTATATACCACACACACCATCGTTCTAGAATAAGGGCAATTAAACTTACGAACACACGAGGAGAGGAGAGAAAATTCGTATGTCTACACCCCACCGTGGCTCGAAGGTGACTGAAGGCGTCCCTAAAATTCCCCACTTATAATTGGGTTGAAAAAAAAAATCCCTAGATTGATCCACTAAAAATTTACCTTAAATATTGAATTAATTATTTATATAGGATATTTTTATGTATTTTTATAATTTGTTATATTAAAATATCCTTTAAGAATATCATATATTATTTTATTTTAATAACACACACACACATACATACATCCTCACTCTATCTCAAATAACCCTTCGTGGAAATTACCTTAGATTGTCCAAAACTTTACCTTAAATAATCCCATATGTACCCAATCTAGAGTAATTATCTTAGAATTTAACCAGTGCTGGTTTATAAAGTTAGATCTTGGGTCGAGTCCATTCTTCCCTTAGCGGGGGAGTACACTATAGAAGCCATCTTGTTTTAAGCATATTTTGACTATAATTATGACTATATATGATGTAATTATAGTTATATATAATTAATTACATATATAAATATATAATAATTACCTAATAATAACTGTAATGTCATTTTAATAAATATAAGGATATGTTTACTCCCCTACCAGTCTGCCATCTTGAATTCGACCAGAATATTATTGGAACGTATTTTTTTTTTTTTTTTTTTCAACATTTAAGTCAAAATTATTTATATATAATAATTTCCCATTAATATTATAGATTTAATTTAATTTCCTACGTCATTTAAAATATTAATTAGTGTAAATATATCGTTTATTTACGTATTTATATAATTTATTAAAGATACCCCTTAAAAAGACACACACACACACACACACACACGTAAATACACACACGTACACACACACACGTACACACATACACGTACACACACACGTACACACACACACACACACACGTTCTCAGTCCTTTTTGAGAAACCAAAATTTTGACAGACTCAAAATGTCAAAAATCCATATATGTTAATTTTGAGTAATGGATATGAGAGGGGGGATAATTTTGAGGGGGGGTGTAGCTCCAAGGGGGGGGGGAGAAATTTGCCCCGTTTTGCTCTCAGATTCACCGTTTTCGAGATATATGCAAATTTGTATCCAAAATTTTGAGTCAAATTTTGAGTGGGTAAATATATATGGATTTTGATGAAATTTGGTGAGAAGGGAGAATATAACATTAGCTAAAACAAACTTTTTCAGATTTATTCTATTGTTTATATTTTTCGAGTTATAAGCGTTTTTTGAGTTGAAAATTTAATCCAAAAAAACGCTCATAAGTCAAAATGTTTTCGTTATAAACCAAAAGTAAAAACGGGATTATGTGTCAATTAATAAACTCTACCTTCACACAAAGTTTGGTTAAAAAATATATATATTTACTAATTCAAAAATTTGATTTTATTTTGGATCAAATTTTGACCCACTAAATATATATGGATTTTGACCAAACTTTATGTGAAGGTAGAATTTATTAATTAAAAAATATATATATTTACTAATTCAAAAATTTGATTTTATTTTGGATCAAATTTTGACCCACTAAATATATATGGATTTTGACCAAACTTTATGTGAAGGTAGAATTTATTAATTAACACATAATCCCGTTTTTACTTTTGGTTTATAACGAAAATATTTTGACTTATGAGCGTTTTTTGGATTAAAATTTCAACTCAAAAAACGTTTATAACTCGAAAAATATAAACAATAGAATAAATCTGAAAAAGTTAGTTTTACCTAATGTTATATTCTCCCTTCTCACCAAATTTCATCAAAATCCATATATATTTACCCACTCAAAATTTGACTCAAAATTTTGGATACAAATTTGCATATATCTCGAAAACGGTGAATCTGAGAGCAAAACGGGGCAAATTTCTCCCCCCCCCTTGGAGCAATACCCCCCCTCAAAATTATCCCCCCTCTCATATCCATTACTCAAAATTGACATATATGGATTTTTGAAATTTTTTAGTCGGTCAAAATTTTGGTTTGAAGGGGCCGGATACTCAAAGCAATTTACGACGTCCTATCTCATTTGGGACGTCCTAACTTCCCCAGGCGAGTTAGGTCCACATACTCAAAACATTAAGACCTTATACTCAAAAAAAATTCGGCACTGTGGGCAGCCATCTTGTGAGGTCTTAAGACACGCGGATTTACAATCCGCGCGACCCTGTCACAAGTGAGTTAAGACCCGAAACACATAGAAAACGTATATATTTTTGTCAATCCTCCAGTGGTTCTCCCCGAGTCCCCGTTGCTGTGTTGGCAAAACACCATCACCCACGTCACGTCTTGTTGTTTGTTGTTGTGGGAGAGCTGAATGAACTGAACACCGAGCGCTAATTTACAAATGTGATGGAACTTATAGTGGTTTGCATATGAGAATAGGCGTCGCCTACGGAGGGAAAGAGTGTATAGGGATCCATTGGACCCTCTACATGTTAGTGAAGAACACTTACTTCGCTATTATAGATTTCCTCATCAAGAAATCTTAATTAAACTTGTGCCAGGAACTTGCCAATTGACCCATATGTTCGTCGACAAAAGAGGAGATCTCATGGTATACCAACACACACCCAAGTGTTAGTAACTCTACGAGTATTAGCTAACTAGTGGAACCTTTCAAAGTGTGATTGGAGATTCTGCTGGAGTGACTCAAGCAAGTGTGAGTAGAGTGGTGAAATCTGCTGTAGTACATTTGTTGGCTGAGAAGGCAAGAGTAGAAATAAAGATGCCCTCAGGTATTGTGGAAATTGGCAGAGCCTGCAGAGGATTCCATGCAGTGAATGGTTTTCCCTGAGTGATTGGAGCCATTGATGGTACTCATATACCTATCAAGGCTACAAATATAAATCCACAAGTATATATTAATAGGAAAGGCTATCACTCCCTGAATGTGCAGTGTGTTTGCACCAGTGAGAAAATAATTTAGCATTATAGTATGAGATACCCTGGCAGTACCCACGACTCCTTCATCTGGAATAACAGTCGTCTTCAGGCTCGATATTGTAGATAATTTCTTTACATGAAATAAACTTGGTAAATTTAAATAAATACATTGTTGTTAATTACTACATCTCCTACTTATCCCAATATCACTCAAAACTACATGTTAACAGTAATAAAGTGTTTGTGAAAATATAATTCTACAGATTACATTCAATTGTTTATTGTTCAAAAGCAGTACAGTATTAAAATACTATCACAGCATGACACACCTAAAATATAATCACATTTGAAAACAAAATTAAAGTTAGTGAGAGTTCTGTTAGCATAATCACTGTACAGCTACATTAACACTCGATAACATATTACCAGTAATAAAGACTTTGTGAAAATATAATTCTGTATTGCATTCAACTGCTTATTGTACAGAAGCAGCACACTGTTAAATAACCTAATTAGTTTGGCACAGTATCACATTGTTTGGCTAACTCTGTAAGTTCCTCAAGTGCAGAGCCAATTCTTGGGAGGCTGCCTCTCAACACTTGCAGAATTTCTCCCTGTACTGCCAGCATCTGGTCACTGATACAGGGCTGTGAACAGGCACGGCTGCTGTGAACACGGCTACTGGTGTCATGACTCTCAGATCTACTTGCCCTCATACTTGATGCTGGAGGTGGTGATCTAGAGTAGGCATGGTCAAAAGTCACTGTCTGGGGAATGGTAATGTTTTCTGATGGTTCGTGACTTTGAATATTTTCTAACAGGCCTGAACTCTCAAAGTCAATATGTTCTACAGACATTGTAAAGTGGCGTGTTGGGTCATCTACTCCTGCCACCAAAATCTGTAACAATAAGAAGTGCTGTGTTTATGTAATATGGTTACAATGAAAAAGGAACTGTGATGCATAGTGGGAGCAATAAACATGGGGCCGCCTTTTTCCTTTAAGTTTCTTTTTGCTTAGTACTTCTTCCTCAAAGTTTCCTGTCTGCATTGCAGTTTCTTTGGTAAAACTGTACATACATTCCACTGTCACCCAACATATATAAATATAATCACACTTGGCCTAACATCTGCTGAAAAAAGATTTGAGAACCACTAGTGAACAACATCTTCAATACAGTACAGTATGTATTGCATCTCGTCAACCTACTGAAGATTATATAATGAACATCAGCTAAGCTCAGCAACATCTTCATGACCAATTATGCATCTACTTACTGGGTAGTGGTGCATGCTCATCATGTGTCCTTGTCAACGGTATGGGTCTGGCAACACTACCAGCAGAGGTCGATGGCAGAGGCTCATCTGTAACAATAATGTGTGCAGTGTTACACAACAGTATATCCAGTACTAATGCAACATGTTTACTCTGAGCTTTTGTAGTAACAAACAACACATAATAACCATAATACTGTATGTATAAAAGACACAAATACAGTACAGAATTGGGGCCTTGCATTCCCCTGCACTCTATAAGTTATTTTAGACCTTAAATGTACAGGCCTAACAATACAAAGTCACTGAGAAAGGCATGACAATCCCCTACACAGTTCTTCCATTATCTTTTGTGAGAGAACATTGTCTCAATGTGCACTCCGTAAAAATTAGTCAAATTTACCAGCAATGACGTCCTTGCTTTCGAAAGGGCCAGAGTGCCCCTCAATAGCCTCTGTCTCGTTGAGAGCAAGTAGTGCCTCCTCTGTAGGCTTCCAGTCCTTTGTGTCAGGTATTCCACCACCTGTAAAAGCCATTAAATTACAGTCATAGCTAAGATGAACAGTAGTATCATTGCAGCATTGCTTTAAGTAATCAAACTTTAGTACAGTACAGTATACTGTATTGGGCTTCTTGAATGCTTAATTTCTTTCTGTATTGTGAAGTATAATTCTGCCAATCTTTCTCAATACATTACATTAGTTGATGGAATTCCTAAAACTATCCTACATCATACAGTATTTAATGATCACTTAGAATAGCCTACATATTGTACCCCAACATTTCTTTAATTACATACCTAACCTAACCTAATGTATTTAGGATGAGTTAACAAATATTTTGATGCACACTTAAATGTATAATGCAAGAACAACAACAAATATTTAAGCTAATGCAGTTCTCTAATATGTTTTTTCCCAAGTCAAATTTTGGTAATTAACCTGCTCTAACCAAACCTCAGAACCACAGCAGACTACAGCTGGGACTTAATTGTGGCAACCTGTTATATAGGCCTACTAGTAACAATGGAAGAAACAATCTACTGCACAATGGCAATATAGTACATAAATATCATAGAAAAACTAATATTTAATGGTTATTATGAACGTCAATAGTCAATGATGTTACTAAAAACTTACCTGTCACTCTCATTTCACTCCTTTCCTTGGTTATTGCGACGTTACTACTGCTGTTGACAGTCTCTCTGTAGGCGATAAGAGAGAGATAATACTGTTGTCACTGCATCACACGCTTCTCACGTCCCAGCATCACTTTATGTTTACACAACACAGCTGATGGGGTCCATATTGGCACTGTGGCATTCCTTGCTTTTCATTGGCTGGATCCACATGAAAAACGCCACCTGATTGGCTGAAGATTTTCCGATGTCCTAGAGGAAAAGACAGTCCTAAGTAGTTACGAACCGATTAGGACGTCGGAAATTTGTTTTGAGTATCTTGTCTTACGACACGAAATACAACATCCTAAATTGTTCGTAAGATCAGACGTCGTAAGTGAGATCCGACGTCCCAAATGAGATCCGACGTCGGAAGTTACAACCCGTTTTGAGTATCCGGCCCCTGGTTCACACTGTACCTATCTATCTATCTATAGGTGTGAGGCCTGGTTCACACTGTACCTATCTATCTATCTATAGGTGTGAGGCCTGGTTCACACTGTACCTATCTATCTATCTATAGGTGTGAGGCCTGGTTCACACTGTACCTATCTATCTATCTATAGGTGTGAGGCCTGGTTCACACTGTACCTATCTATCTATCTATAGGTGTGAGGCCTGGTTCACACTGTACCTATCTATCTATCTATAGGTGTGAGGCCTGGTTCACACTGTACCTATCTATCTATCTATAGGTGTGAGGCCTGGTTCACACTGTACCTATCTATCTATCTATAGGTGTGAGGCCTGGTTCACACTGTACCTATCTATCTATCTATAGGTGTGAGGCCTGGTTCACACTGTACCTATCTATCTACCTATAGGTGTGAGGCCTGGTTCACACTGTACCTATCTATCTATCTATAGGTGTGAGGCCTGGTTCACACTGTACCTATCTATCTAACTATAGGTGTGAGGCCTGGTTCACACTGTACCTATCTATCTATCTATAGGTGTGAGGCCTGGTTCACACTGTACCTATCTATCTATCTATAGGTGTGAGGCCTGGTTCACACTGTACCTATCTATCTATCTATAGGTGTGAGGCCTGGTTCACACTGTACCTATCTATCTATCTATAGGTGTGAGGCCTGGTTCACACTGTACCTATCTATCTATATATAGGTGTGAGGCCTGGTTCACACTGTACCTATCTATCTATCTATAGGTGTGAGGCCTGGTTCACACTGTACCTATCTATCTATCTATAGGTGTGAGGCCTGGTTCACACTGTACCTATCTATCTACCTATAGGTGTGAGGCCTGGTTCACACTGTACCTATCTATCTATCTATAGGTGTGAGGCCTGGTTCACACTGTACCTATCTATCTAACTATAGGTGTGAGGCCTGGTTCACACTGTACCTATCTATCTATCTATAGGTGTGAGGCCTGGTTCACACTGTACCTATCTATCTATCTATAGGTGTGAGGCCTGGTTCACACTGTACCTATCTATCTATCTATAGGTGTGAGGCCTGGTTCACACTGTACCTATCTATCTATCTATAGGTGTGAGGCCTGGTTCACACTGTACCTATCTATCTATCTATAGGTGTGAGGCCTGGTTCACACTGTACAGTTGCCCAAGAAAAGATCGCAACCAAAATATGCTAGTGTGTGGCGATATCTAGCAGATGGTCCGTAGTAAACACTCGTAATTTATGAATGGATCACACGGAACCAACAAGCTTTGTATGGATGGATGTGATTGGCTGAAACATTAAGTGCCGAAGCCAAATCATCGGCCCTGGTCTGCTCCGAATATTAACAGCATATGAATATATACTGATGATATTTATGAGGCCCATTTAATAAGTATTATAGATATACCAACATGGTTAGAATAACATTCAGTAATCAAGGCAGAATAATGTATGGTATTACTTTAGCATAGAAGAAAGTGTTCAGGGGTTTGTTTTGATTCATTTCGAACATCGGAGCAGAAGATTCTGTCTCGAGGTAAATTATTTAATTCGTATTAGTATCCATCGAAGTGGAAATCTTCCACCTCCTTAGCAAATGATTCAAATGTGAAAGGTTAGTTAATAAAACACTCGGGACATTTATATTTTATTAGATTTATTAATTATATGGTATGATATTGGAGATCTGTTGTGACGAACTTGATATAATTGAACATGGCAACTCTCAGGGATAAACAACCATGGTTGACATGCATCTTCACATGGCTGCAATATTCCACCTCCTTATCACATTGGTGAGGAATATAATGATATGCCTGTCAGTGCCTCAGGCGATCAGTATTATTCTCCTATTATTACAACTAAAGTATTTTATGAAAGGGATTGTAGCCTCAAAAAAGAATAAGTAATATAAACCTTGATAACAATAAGATAAAGTAGAGCAGCAGGGATATTTCGGTATTTAACCTTATTCTATATTTAAACATTTATAGTATGTCTCGTACTGTTATTAAAAGGTTATTAAAGGTGCCAGCGAGTGGCAGTCACTGGGACAGAGTGTAGCACACACTGTGTGTATGAAACACAATTATAGCACACATCACAAGGATAATCCCTGTAATGTGTGGCTCAGCGACCTCTCCACCCACCTGAGACCCGAGTCAGCTTCGGCTATGGCTGACTAAGCAGGAAGACCTCAGACAGCTGACTCAAACCCCCCACCCCCTGCTCACAGGGGTGGTAACCTCTGGCATCAATGGTATTTTTAACAGTGTCCCGAGCAAGGATCCAACGCTGGGCCACGGAATTGCAGCCACAGACTTTACCACTGTGCTATTATATAAGGCTGAATACTGTTATATCAGGAAGCGGATGGGGACGGCTGGCCATTCTTTGATAATTTGTCTTGTGATTGGTGCAGCCAGCACCTCCAGTAAGCGCGTCCCTCTTGTGAAGTCCTTGTTACAGTAATTACATTTTTAAAAAGGCGATTTCGCTCCCGCCATGGCTATACTCTCAGTTTGTTTACGTATGTAGCTGTATGTAGCCGGGAGTTGGGGACGCTTGGCGGGGGGGGGGGGGGGGGGGAGAGGAATGATGGACCAATGAGGGACGCGCTTATTGGAGGTGACCAATCACAAGACAAATTATCAAAGAATGGCCAGCTGTCCCCATCCGCTTCCGTTATATCATGTGATAAGAGTCTTGTTCAGTCAACCTAGAACGAGAAATTCTTAGACCTATATCAAAGGTATTCACTGATAAATAAAGATTATATTCTGAAAGTGTGCAGTTTATTATCACTGAATTTCTTCATTACTTAACGAAACTTAACATATATATTTTAATAATAGAAAAGTGTGCAGTGAGGCTCTAATATGATATCTTATATTGGAGTGACAGAAAAATAATATTAACTTTATTACAATAGTGTTTAATATCAAATGTAAAAATAAGTTTGAATTATGAGATAATAAGAATGTTTTCGGAGCGTCTCAAGTAATGCTTCACATCATTATCCGATGTGATGAGGGATCCACTGATTTCCTCTACACCGTTACAAATATCTATCTACATTATTCTGCCTTGATTACTGAATGTTATTCTAACCATGTTGGTATATCTATAATACTTATTAAATGGGCCTCATAAATATCATCAGTATATATTCATATGCTGTTAATATTCGGAGCAGACCAGGGCCGATGATTTGGCTTCGGCACATAATGTTTCAGCCAATCACATCCATCCATACAAAGCTTGTTGGTTCCGTGTGATCCATTCATAAATTACGAGTGTTTACTACGGACCATCTGCTAGATATCGCCACACACTAGCATATTTTGGTTGCAATCTTTTCTTGGGCAACTGTACCTATCTATCTATCTATAGCTGTGACGCCTCCCTCCCTCCAGGAACTCCCCCAAGGGGATGGCCACGGCAGAAAAGTCTCCAGTCTTCCCTGTTCCAACACTCCCTCCTTACTTGGTCCAGCCCTACTCTGTCCCTCATGTTACTCTCCTTTACATACTCTTCCACTCTGTTCTGCCATCTAACTGGTGGTCTGCCTCTCACACCACACACCACAACTTCACTTCCATACACCACCTTTACAAACTTGTACCATTATTAACACAATTATTCACAAACACACGTAAAAAATGTCCAAAGTTTGGGTGTTTTATGGTACGGTATATGTAATAATAATAATAATAATAATAATAATAATAATAATAATAATAATAATAATAATAATAATTTTCATAATAATAATAATAATAATAATTTTCATATTAATAATAATAATAATAATAATTTTCATATTAATAATAATAATAATAATAATAATAAAAATTGCACCATTATTGACACGTAATTTTTTTCCTAAATTTAGGTGTTTTATATATGTTATAATAATAATAATAATAACTTTGATTTAGGTCTTACTTACCTTGTAAAACTTCCAATAGTCTGCTCAGGTTAGGTCCTGGTAGTCTGCTCAGGTTAGGTCCTGGTAGTCTGCAATGGTTAAGATTAGGTTAGATTAGATTAGGTTAGGTTAGATTAGATTAGGTTAGGTTAGGTTAGGTTAGATTAGATTAGGTTAGATTAGATTAGGTTAGGTTAGGTTAGGTTAAGTTAGGATAGGTTAGGTTATTTATGTATGGATAAAACATTAAATTTGCACAATAAAATGGATGTTAAAAATGAACTCATCACTTAAATGAAAAAAGTCTTAGAATAGTGTAAATAAATGGGTAATAAAGGTAGAAACACCATACACAATAACTATAATTCTTTCAATATTTACCGATAATAATAATCATAAAAGTAGTTGAAGTAGTAATAATAATAGTAGTTATAATAATAATAAAAATGGTAGTAATAATAATAATGTGAAATGTAATACATTGAGGTGGTTTGGACATGTAGAGAGAATGCAAGGTGAAGAGTTTGTAAATAAGGTGTATGTAAGGTGAGGAGTTTGTAAAGAAGGTGTATGGAAGTGAAGTTGTGGGCTGTGGTGTGAGAGGCAGACCACCAGTTAGATGGCAGAACAGAGTGGAAGAGTATGTAAAGGAGAGTAACATGAGAGGGAGTAGTGAGTAAGGAGAGAGTGTTGGAACAGAGTGGAAGAGTATGTAAAGGAGAGAAACATGAGAGGGAGTAGGGAGTAAGGAGAGAGTGTTGGAACAGAGTGGAAGATTATGTAAAGGAGAGTAATGTGAGGGGGAGGGTAGGGCTGGACCAAGTAAGGAGGGAGTGTTGGAACAGGGAAGACTGGAGACTTTTCTGCCGTGGCCACCCCCTTGGGGGGAGTTCCCGGAGGGAGCGAGGCATCAGAGCTATAGATAGATAGATAGATAGATAGATAGATAGATCATAATGTATTATTACAGAATAACTGGGTTTTCGGCTAGGCTTGAGCAGTATCACCACATTAGGTTAGGTCCTGGAAATTTGCCCAGGTCATTTTATGATAGTTTACACTGGTTATACCCGGTAGTTTGCCCAGGTTAGGTCCCGGTAGTTTGCCCAGGTTAGGTCCCGGTAGTTTGCCCAGGTTAGGTCCCGGTAGTTTGCCCAGGTTAGGTCCGGTAGTCTGCCCAGGTTAGGTCCGGTAGTTTGCCCAGGTTAGGTCCCGGTAGTCTGCTGTGGTCTAGGTTAGGTTAGGTTAGGTTAGGTTAGGTAAGACTAGTTTCCAAATTATGTTTGTAAACGGGCCATATCTCGAAAACGAGGCATTTCCGAGAGAAACACCATAGATGAAAAGTGTCTTAGAATGGTCCAAAATAGTGGGTAATGACACTAATATATACAATATAGCGAACCCAGGTTTTCTGTAAATTTACCCATAATAATTCTTCTACATAAATACCTTGGTGTAGTCATTGTAATCCTCCTGTAAATCCTCGTATGTAAATCCCTCTTCTGTAATCCCACTTCTGAAATAAATAAATTTAACGTTAATTAATATATTTCTTGTTAATTAAATCCTTTATCAATAAAATCCCCTTATTTCTCCACTTTGTCCTTATTTATATACCCTTAAAATAACAGTGAGCCCATAAAAATAATAAAACAAAATCATTCTAATATTTATGTTAACATTTTAGCACAGCCATTATTATCCACCCTTATTTAAACCCTTCAAAATTCCCTTATTTCACTAACTTACCCTTATTTATGTCCCTTCACCATTAACTGTATACCCTTAACTAACCCTTAATATAATCTTGAACCCTTAAAATATCCTTAAATGCCCTTAAAATGCAAATAAATACTAAAATATTCCCCTGCCAGGCTTTGAGCTTCACAGAGGTAAACAAACCCAGGCGTCAGTGTTGCCAGTGATGATCTGAGGCGTCAGTGTTGCCAGTGATGATGATGACTGAGTGTCACCTTTACAACGGTACTCTCTCACTGTCTATCCTCTCCTCAAACGTACTCCATCCAGCCTCACCTCTTATTGCTTCCACACCTACTGTACATACTTGTTTGTACCTAAAGCTGTTGTTCCTATCCTATTCTGTACTACCTCCAGTCTACTCAAGTCATTCATTATCCATGTCATAGTCTCCAGTCCATACATTAGTCCAGGTACAGCCATACCTTTCCATACACCATACACTATTTCATACTTATTAGCTCTACACCTTGCCACACTTCCTACCTTTCCATACACCTTACCACACTTCCTACCTTTCCATACACCTTACCACACTTCCTACCTTTCCATACACCTTGACACACTTCCTACCTTTCCATACACCTTACCACACTTCCTACCTTTCCATACACCTTGACACACTTCCTACCTTTCCATACACCATACACTACTTCATACTTATTAGCTCTACACCTTGCCACACTTCCTAGTCTTCCTACCCACTGGTTTGCTCTTGATAACCTATCAGTCTTTGTCCTATCACACCCTTTCTCATCCACAATTATTCCTAAGTATCTATATATTGTGTCCTTTCAATCCCATCCTTTCTCATCCACAATTATTCCTAAGTATCTATATATTGTGTCCTTTCAATCCCATTTCCACCCAGTCTCCACGTACTACCTATATCCCGGTCATCCCCATCTTATCACTCCCAAACTTGACATTAAAATCATTCCCATTCTCTGTAATTACATCAAGTATTCTCTACAGAACCTCACCTAGCTGTCTCTCTCACCTGTCTCTCTCATAATCACCACATCATCTGCATATAACAAAATACTCACTACATACTCCCCTATTACCTATATTTCCTATTACTCTCATTCCTCTTCTTCCTCACATTCTCATTATCTTTATTCCACCAACTCTTCATCAAACTTCTTTTATTTCTATTCCTTACCCTTCCTATCCTTCTCTCTTATGATTAGTAATCAAATCTATCCTTCTCTCTCTCTCTCTCTCTCTCTCTCTCTCTCTCATTCCTAAAAAATATATTCAAAAGATTTTCCCGTGTGTGTATTTTCCCGTGTGTGTATTTTCCCATGTGTGTATTTTCCCATGTGTGTATTTTCCAGTGTGTGTATTTTCCCATGTGTTTATTTTCCCATGTGTGTATTTTCCAGTGTGTGTATTTTCACATGGATAATTATTTCATTTTCCCATGTGTGTATTTTATTTCCATGTGCATATTTTCATGTGCATATTTTTATGTGCGTATTCTTTTCACATGTGTATTTTCATGTATTTATTTTATTCATGTGCGTATTCTCATGTGCGTATTCTCATGTACGTATTCTCATGTGCGTAATTTCCCCTTGCATATGTATTTTATATTCACATGTGTGTATTCTCATGTGCGTATATTCTCCTGTGCGTAAAATCAACTTGTGAATGTATTTTATATTCTCATGTACGTATTCTAATGTACGTATTCTCATGTACGTATTCTCATGTACGTAAGTTTAAATAAATACCCATTATTTGTTTCAGAACGGCATTAGTTTAAATAAATACCGAATATTTGTTTCAAAACAGTATCCTATGTACCCCAAGCCTGTCCCCCTATTCCCCCACCCCCCAGTCCCCCCCAAGCCTGTCCCCCTATTCCACCACCCCCCAGTCCCCCCCAAGCCTGTCCCCTTATTCCCCCACCCCCCAGTCCCCCCCAAGCCTGTCCCCTACTCCTAATCATAATAACACAGCATACATTAGCTAATAAATAATTACAGAATTAATATATAATAACCGTTATTATTATTATAAACAGATATTAGTAATTATGTTATGTAAACAAACCTTGGCTGATACTTCTCTGTTCAAATCCACATTAGCAGTGTTACCATATTGGTTACCAGTGTTACCATACATGTGTGTCACTGGAACTATTAAAAATTATAGTCTAGAAAAAAAGCATGTGAATAAAAAAATTATCATTCATTCATTCATTCATTCTTTCATTTATTTATTTATTTATTTATTTATTTATTTATTTTTAGGTGAGGCTTTGGTTTCAGCTTGAGGTCGAGGTGAGATTTGAGGTGAGATTTTAGGTTGAGGTGAGATTTGAGGTGAGATTTTAGGTTGAGGTGAGGTTTGAGGTGAGATTTTAGGTTGAGGTGAGGGTTGAGGTGAGGTTTTAGGTTGAGGTGAGATTTGAGGTGAGATTTTAGGTTGAGGTGAGATTTGAGGTGAGATTTTAGGTTGAGGTGAGATTTGAGGTGAGATTTTAGGTTGAGGTGAAGTTGAGGTGAGATTTGAGGTTGAGAGGAGGTTTGGAAATGCATAGATAATTTTGTGGACTACAAGCAGACATTTTGAGGATGTTAATTGTTTTGTATTTTGTACTTTATTGTTATAAAGAAAGAAAATAAATGTACTTTGTTGTTAGCAATATTCAGATGAAATTGTATAAGTTACTGATTATTCTGTGGTCAATAAACGATCTATCTATCTATCTGTGTGTGTGTGTGTGTCTATAAACCAACCTGACAATGTTTTTAACACTCACTGGAGGGAGGGTTGGTTCCTCGTAGTGATGTTCCAGTGAGGCTTCAACAACCTGAACAACTGAATCCTCCACACTATTCCAAGCAACAGAACACCATTAGTTTTGCTCTTCTGGTCCTGTTTCCTAGCAGACTTTGGAGGAATCCTGGCACTCCAATGTACACAAAAACAACCACCACCTTAACCAACCTGAAAAGACATATATGAAAATAAAATACAGGTCATGGGAATAAAATATATACACTTATGACCTGGGGAATAATATACACATCAATATACGTACATGAGAATACGTGCATGAGAATACTTACATGAGAATACGTACATGAGAATACGTACATGAGAATACGTACATGAGAATACGTACATGAGAATAAGTACATGAGAATACGTACATGAGAATACGTACATGAGAATAATTATATAAATAATAAAATACCATATATATAAAATACCATAGGCCTACCATACTGTAATTCTGTACTGTAATACTGTACTGTACCCATACACACATTCTCTCTCTCTCTCTCTCTCTCTCTCTCTCTCTCTCTCTCTCTCTCTCTCTCTCATACACATACATGCACACACACACATTCTCTTTCTCTATATATATTTCTCTCATACACATACATGCATTCTCTCTCTTTATCTGTCTTTCTCTCTCTCTCTCTCTCTCTCTCTCTCTCCTAAAAAATATATTCAAAAGATTTTCTCATGTGTGTATTTTCCAGTGTGTGTATTTTCCCATGTGTGTATTTTCCAGTGTGTGTATTTTCCCATGTGTGTATTTTCCAGTGTGTGTATTTTCCAGTGTGTGTATTCTCCCGTGTGTGTATTTTCACATGGATAATTATTTCATTTTCCCTTGTGTGTATTTTATTTCCATGTGCATATTCTCATGTGCGTATTTTTATGTGCGTATTCTTTTCACATGTGTATTTTCATGTATTTATTTTATTCATGTGCGTATTCTCATGTGCGTATTCTCATGTGCGTATTCTCATGTACGTATGTTTAAATAAATACCCATTATTTGTTTCAGAACGGCATTAGTTTAAATAAATACCCATTATTTATTTCAAAACAGTGTTCTATGCACCCCAAGCCTGCCCCCCCTATTCCCCCACCCCCCAGTCCCCCCCAAGCCTGTCCCCCTATTCCCCCACCCCCCAGTCCCCCCCAAGCCTGTCCCCTTATTCCCCCACCCCCCAGTCCCCCCCAAGCCTGTCCCCTACTCCTAATCATAATAACACAGCATACATTAGCTAATAAATAATTACAGTATTAATATATAATAACAGTTATTATTATTATAAACAGATATTAGTAATTATGTTATGTAAACAAACCTTGGCTGATACTTCTCTGTTCAAATCCACATTAGCAGTGTTACCATATTGGTTACCAGTGTTACCATACATGTGTGTCACTGTAACTATTAAAAATTATATAGTCTAGAAAAAAAAGCATGTGAATAAAAAAATTATCATTCATTCATTCATTCATTCTTTCATTTATATATATATATATATATATATATATATATATATATATATATATATATATATATATATATATATATATATATATATATATATATATATATATATATATATATATATATATATATATATATATATATATATATATATATATATATATATATATATATATATATTTTTTTTAGGTGAGGTTTTGGATTCAACCTCAACCTCAAACCTCAAATCAACCTCAAACCTCAAATCAACCTCAAATCAACCTCAAACCTCAAATCAATTTATGTATTTAATAAGATGAAAAATTTCACTTTATATAATATACTTTTGACTAAAAATTGTAAAATATTACCAAAGTGTCCTGCTTTTTTCGTTAATTACTCGTCTATTTATCTATCTATCGACAATTTGTTGATGGCATCTAATAGATAATTTTATTGTCTATCTTTTGGTATATACATGTATTTATTTATCTATTTCCCAAGATGAGAAATTTCACTTTATATAATATATTTTTAACTAAAAATAGTAAAATATGACAAAAGTGTCTCAATTTTCTTGTTAATTACTCGTCTATTTATCTATTTATTGACAATTTGTTGATGGCATCTAATAGATAATTTTATTGTCTATCGTTTGGTTTATACATGTATCTATTTCCTAAGATGAGAAATTTCACTTTATATATTATATTTTTGACAAAAAAATGTAAAATATGACCAAAGTGTCCTATTTTTTCATTAATTACTCGTCTATTTATCTATCTATCGACAATTTGTTGATGGCATCTAATAGATAATTTTATTGTCTATCTTTTGGTATATACATGTATTAATTTATATATTTCATATGATGAGAAATTTCTCTTTATATAATATGTTTTTGACAAAATTGTAAAATATGACCAAAGTGTCTGTATTTATTCATTTATTACTCGTCTATTTATCTATCTATGGAAAATTTGTTGATGGCATCTAATAGATAATTGTATTGTCTATCTTTTGGTGTTTACATGTATCTATTTATCTATTTCCTAAGATGAGAAATCTCACTTTATATATTATATTTTTGACAAAAAAATGTAAAATATGACCAAAGTGTCCCATTTCTTCATTAATTACTCGTCTATTTATCTATCTATCAACAATTTGTTGATGGCATCTATAAGATAATTTTATCGTCTATCTTTTGGTATATACATGTATCTATTTATCTATTTTTTAAGAGGAGAAATTTCACTTTATATAATATATTTTTGACTAAAAATTGTAAAATATGACAAAAGTGTCTTAATTATTTCATTTATTACTCATCTATTTATCTATCTATCGACAATTTGTTCATGGCATCTAATAGATTATTTTATTGTCTATCTTTTCTTATATACATGTATCAATTTATCTATTTCCTAAGATGAGAAATTTCACTTTATATAATATATTTTTGACTAAAAATAGTAAAATATGACCAAAGTGTCCCACTTTTTTCGTTAATTACTCGTCTATTTATCTATCTATCGACAATTTGTTGATGGCATCTAATATATAATTTTATTGTCTATCTTTTGGGATATACATGTATCTATTTATCTATTTCCTAAGATGAGAAATTTCACTTTATATAATATATTTTTAACTAAAAATAGTAAAATATGACAAAAATGTCTTGATTTTCTTGTTAATTACTCGTCTATTTATCTATTTATCGATAATTTGTTAATGGCATCTAATAGATAATTTATTGTCTATCGTTTGGTTTATACATGTATCTATTTATCTTATTCCTAAGATGAGAAATTTCACTTTATATATTATATTTTTGACTAAAAATTGTAAAATATGACAAAAGTGTCTTAATTATTTCATTTATTACTCATCTATTTATCTATCTATCGACAATTTGTTGATGGCATCTAATAGATAATTTTATTGTCTATCTTTTTGTATATACATGTATCAATTTATCTATTTCATAAGATGAAAAATGTCACTTTATATAATCTATTTTTGACAAAATTGTAAAATATGACCATAGTGTTTTTATTTATTCATTTATTACTCGGCTATTTTTCTATCTATGGAAAATTTGTTGATGGCACCTAATATATAATTTTATTGTCTATCTTTTCATATATACATGTATCTATTTATCTATTTCTTAAGATGAGAAAATTCACTTTATATAATATATTTTTGACTAAAAATAGTAAAATATGACCAAAGTGTCTTACTTCTCTTGTTTATTACTCATCTATTTATCTATCTATCGACAATTTGTTGATGGCATCCAATAGATAATTGTATTGTCTATCTTTTGGTTTTTACATGTATCTATTTATCTATTTCTTAAGATGAGAAATTTCACTTTATATATTATATTTTTGACTAAAAATTGTAAAATATTACCAAAGTGTCCCATTTCTTCATTAATTACTCGTCTATTTATCAATCTATCAACAATTTGTTGATGGCATCTAATAGATAATTTTATTGTCTATTATGCAGTATATACATGTATCTATTTATATATTTGCTCAGATTCGAAATTTTACCTTATACAATATATTTTTGACTAAAAATAGTAAAGTATGTCAAAAATGTCTTATTTTCTTTTTTAATTCTCGTCTATTTAACTTTCTTTCGACAATATGTTGATGGCATCTAATAGATAATTTTATTGTCTATATTTTGGTATATACATGTATCAATTTATCTATTTCCTAAGATGAGAAATTTCACTTTATATATTATATTTTTGAAAAAAAAATGTAAAATATGACCAAAGAGTCCCATTTCATCATTAATTACTCGTCTATTTTTCTATCTATCGACAATTTGTTGATGGCATCTAATAGATAATTTTATTTTCTATCTTTTGGTATATACATGTATCTATTTATCTATTTTTTAAGAGGAGAAATTTCACTTTATATAATATATTTTTGACTAAAAATAGTAAAATATGACAAAAGTGTCTTAATTTTCTTGTTAATTACTCGTCTATTTATCTACCTATTGAAAGTTTGTTGATGGCATCTAATAGATAATTTTATCGTCTATCTTTTGGTATATACATATATATATTTATCTATTTCCTAAGATGAGAAATTTCACTTTATATAATATATTTTTGACTAAAAATAGTAAAATATGACCAAAGTGTCCAACTTTTTTCGTTAATTACTCGTCTATTTATCTATCTATCGAAAATTTGTTGATGGCATCTAATAGATAATTTTATTGTCTATATTTTGGTATATACATGTATCAATTTATCTATTTCCTAAGATGAGAAATTTCACTTTATATATTATATTTTTGACAAAAAAATGTAAAATATGACCAAAGTGTCCCATTTCTTCATTAATTACTCGTCTATTTTTCTATCTATCGACAATTTGTTGATGGCATCTAATAGATAATTTTATCTTCTATCTTTTGGTATATACATGTATCTATTTATCTATTTTTTAAGAGGAGAAATTTCACTTTATATAATATATTTTTAACTAAAAATAGTAAAATATGACAAAAGTGTCTCAATTTTCTTGTTAATTACTCGTCTATTTATCTATTTATTGACAATTTGTTGATGGCATCTAATAGATAATTTTATTGTCTATCGTTTGGTTTATACATGTATCTATTTCCTAAGATGAGAAATTTCACTTTATATATTATATTTTTGACAAAAAAATGTAAAATATGACCAAAGTGTCCTATTTTTTCATTAATTACTCGTCTATTTATCTATCTATCGACAATTTGTTGATGGCATCTAATAGATAATTTTATTGTCTATCTTTTGGTATATACATGTATTAATTTATATATTTCATATGATGAGAAATTTCTCTTTATATAATATGTTTTTGACAAAATTGTAAAATATGACCAAAGTGTCTTTATTTATTCATTTATTACTCGTCTATTTATCTATCTATGGAAAATTTGTTGATGGCATCTAATAGATAATTGTATTGTCTATCTTTTGGTTTTTACATGTATCTATTTATCTATTTCCTAAGATGAGAAATCTCACTTTATATATTATATTTTTGACAAAAAAATGTAAAATATGACCAAAGTGTCCCATTTCTTCATTAATTACTCGTCTATTTATCTATCTATCAACAATTTGTTGATGGCATCTATAAGATAATTTTATCGTCTATCTTTTGGTATATACATGTATCTATTTATCTATTTTTTAAGAGGAGAAATTTCACTTTATATAATATATTTTTGACTAAAAATTGTAAAATATGACAAAAGTGTCTTAATTATTTCATTTATTACTCATCTATTTATCTATCTATCGACAATTTGTTCATGGCATCTAATAGATTATTTTATTGTCTATCTTTTCTTATATACATGTATCAATTTATCTATTTCCTAAGATGAGAAATTTCACTTTATATAATATATTTTTGACTAAAAATAGTAAAATATGACCAAAGTGTCCCACTTTTTTCGTTAATTACTCGTCTATTTATCTATCTATCGACAATTTGTTGATGGCATCTAATATATAATTTTATTGTCTATCTTTTGGGATATACATGTATCTATTTATCTATTTCCTAAGATGAGAAATTTCACTTTATATAATATATTTTTAACTAAAAATAGTAAAATATGACAAAAATGTCTTGATTTTCTTGTTAATTACTCGTCTATTTATCTATTTATCGATAATTTGTTAATGGCATCTAATAGATAATTTATTGTCTATCGTTTGGTTTATACATGTATCTATTTATCTTATTCCTAAGATGAGAAATTTCACTTTATATATTATATTTTTGACTAAAAATTGTAAAATATGACAAAAGTGTCTTAATTATTTCATTTATTACTCATCTATTTATCTATCTATCGACAATTTGTTGATGGCATCTAATAGATAATTTTATTGTCTATCTTTTTGTATATACATGTATCAATTTATCTATTTCATAAGATGAAAAATGTCACTTTATATAATCTATTTTTGACAAAATTGTAAAATATGACCATAGTGTTTTTATTTATTCATTTATTACTCGGCTATTTTTCTATCTATGGAAAATTTGTTGATGGCACCTAATATATAATTTTATTGTCTATCTTTTCATATATACATGTATCTATTTATCTATTTCTTAAGATGAGAAAATTCACTTTATATAATATATTTTTGACTAAAAATAGTAAAATATGACCAAAGTGTCTTACTTCTCTTGTTTATTACTCATCTATTTATCTATCTATCGACAATTTGTTGATGGCATCCAATAGATAATTGTATTGTCTATCTTTTGGTTTTTACATGTATCTATTTATCTATTTCCTAAGATGAGAAATTTCACTTTATATATTATATTTTTGACTAAAAATTGTAAAATATTACCAAAGTGTCCCATTTCTTCATTAATTACTCGTCTATTTATCAATCTATCAACAATTTGTTGATGGCATCTAATAGATAATTTTATTGTCTATTATGCGGTATATACATGTATCTATTTATATATTTGCTCAGATTCGAAATTTTACCTTATACAATATATTTTTGACTAAAAATAGTAAAGTATGTCAAAAATGTCTTATTTTCTTTTTTAATTCTCGTCTATTTAACTTTCTTTCGACAATATGTTGATGGCATCTAATAGATAATTTTATTGTCTATATTTTGGTATATACATGTATCAATTTATCTATTTCCTAAGATGAGAAATTTCACTTTATATATTATATTTTTGAAAAAAAAATGTAAAATATGACCAAAGAGTCCCATTTCATCATTAATTACTCGTCTATTTTTCTATCTATCGACAATTTGTTGATGGCATCTAATAGATAATTTTATTTTCTATCTTTTGGTATATACATGTATCTATTTATCTATTTTTTAAGAGGAGAAATTTCACTTTATATAATATATTTTTGACTAAAAATAGTAAAATATGACAAAAGTGTCTTAATTTTCTTGTTAATTACTCGTCTATTTATCTACCTATTGAAAGTTTGTTGATGGCATCTAATAGATAATTTTATCGTCTATCTTTTGGTATATACATATATATATTTATCTATTTCCTAAGATGAGAAATTTCACTTTATATAATATATTTTTGACTAAAAATAGTAAAATATGACCAAAGTGTCCAACTTTTTTCGTTAATTACTCGTCTATTTATCTATCTATCGAAAATTTGTTGATGGCATCTAATAGATAATTTTATTGTCTATATTTTGGTATATACATGTATCAATTTATCTATTTCCTAAGATGAGAAATTTCACTTTATATATTATATTTTTGACAAAAAAATGTAAAATATGACCAAAGTGTCCCATTTCTTCATTAATTACTCGTCTATTTTTCTATCTATCGACAATTTGTTGATGGCATCTAATAGATAATTTTATCTTCTATCTTTTGGTATATACATGTATCTATTTATCTATTATTTAAGAGGAGAAATTTCACTTTATATAATATATTTTTGACTAAAAATAGTAAAATATGACAAAAGTGTCTTAATTTTCTTGTGAATTACTCGTCTATATATCTATCTATTGAAAGTTTGTTGATGGCATCTAATAGATAATTCTATTGTCTATCTTTTGGTATTTACATATATATATATTTATCTATTTCCTAAGATGAGAAATTTCACTTTATATAATATATTTTTAACTAAAAATAGTAAAATATGACAAAAATGTCTTAATTTTCTTGTTAATTACTCGTCTATTTATCTATTTATAGACAATTTGTTGATGGCATCTAATAGATAATTTTATTGTCTATCGTTTGGTTTATACATGTATCTATCTATCTTATTCCTAAGATGAGAAATTTCATTTTATATATTATATTTTTGACTAAAAATTGTAAAATATGACAAAAGTGTCTTAATTATTTCATTTATTACTCATCTATTTATCTATCTATCGACAATTTGTTGATGGCATCTAATAGATAATTTTATTGTCTATCTTTTCGTATATACATGTATCAATTTATCTATTTCATAAGATGAGAAATGTCACTTTATATACTATATTTTTGACAAAATTATAAAATATGACCAAAGTGTCTTTATTTATTCATTTATTACTCGTCTATTTATCTATCTATGGAAACTTTGTTGATGGCATCTAATAGATAATTTTATTGTCTATCTTTTCGTATATACATGTATCAATTTATCTATTTCCTAAGATGAGAAATTTCACTTTATATAATATATTTTTGACTAAAAATTGTAAAATATGACCAAAGTGTCCCACTTTTTTCGTTAATTACTCGTCTATTTATCTATCTATCGACAATTTGTTGATGGCATCTAATAGATAATTTTATTGTCTATCTTTTGGTATATACATGTATCTATTTATCTATTTCCTAAGATGAGAAATGTCACTTTATATAATATATTTTTTACTAAAAATTGTAAAATATGACAAAAATGTCATAATTGTTTCATTTATTACTCGTCTATTTATCTATCAATTGACAATTTGTTGATGGCATCTAATAGATAATTTTATTTTCTATTTTTTGGTATATACATGTATCTATTTATCTATTTCCTAAGATGAGATATTTCACTTTATATAATATATTTTTAACTAAAAATAGTAAAATATGACAAAAGTGTCTTACGTTTCTTGTTTATTACTCATCTATTTATCTATCTATCAACCATTTGTTGATGGCATCTAATAGATAATTGTATTGTCTATCTTTTGGTTTTTACATGTATCTATTTATCTAGTTCCTAAGATGAGAAATTTCACTTTATATAATATATTTTTGACTAAAATGGTAAAATATGACAAAAATGTCTTAATTTATTAATTTAGTACTCGTCTATTTATCTATCTATTGAAAGTTTGTTGATGGCATCTAATAGATAATTTTATCGTCTATCTTTTGGTATATACATGTATCTATTTATCTTATTCCTAAGATGATAAATTTCACTTTATATATTATATTTTTGACTAAAAATTGTAAAATATGACAAAAGTGTCTTAATTATTTCATTTAATACTCATCTATTTATCTATATATCGACAATTTGTTGATGGCATCTAATAGATAATTTTATTGTCTATCTCTTCGTATATACATGTATCAATTTATCTATTTCTTAAGATGATAAATTTCACTTTATATATTATATTTTTGACTAAAAATTGTAAAATATGACAAAAGTGTCTTAATTATTTCATTTATTACTCATCTATTTATCTATCTATCGACAATTTGTTGATGGCATCTAATAGATAATTTTATTGTCTATCTTTTCGTATATACATGTATCTATTTATCTATTTCCTAAGATGAGAAATTTCACTTTATATAATATATTTTTTACTAAAAATTGTAAAATATGACCAAAGTGTCCCACTTTTTTCGTTATTTAATCGTTTATTTATCTATCTATCGACAATTTGTTGATGGTATCTAATAGATAATTTTATTGTCTATTTTTTCGTATATACATGTATCAATTTATCTATTTCATAAGATGAGAAATTTCACTTTATATATTATATTTTTGACAAAATTGTAAAATATGACCAAAGTGTCTTTATTTATTCATTTATTACTCGTCTATTTATATATCTATAGAAAATTTGTTGATAGCATCTAATAGATAATTTTATTGTCTATCTTTTCGTATATACATGTATCAATTTATCTATTTCCTAATATGAGAAATGTCACTTTATATAATATATTTTTGACTAAAAATAGTAAAATATGACCAAAGTGTCCCACTTTTTTCGTTAATTACTCGTCTATTTATCTATCTATCGACAATTTGTTGATGGCATCTAATAGATAATTTTATTGTCTATCTTTTGGTATATACATGTCTTAATTTATCTATTTCATAAGATGAGAATTTCTCTTTATATAATATATTTTTGACAAAATAGTAAAATATGACCAAAGTGTCTTTATTTATTCATTTATTACTCGTCTATTTATCAATCTATGGAAAATTTGTTGATGGCATCTAATAGATAATTGTATTGTCTATCTTTTGGTTTTTACATGTATCTATTTATCTATTTCCTAAGATGAGAAATTTCACTTTATATATTATATTTTTGACAAAAAAATGTAAAATATGACCAAAGTGTCCCATTTCTTCATTAATTACTCGTCTATTTATCTATCTATCAACAATTTGTTCATGGCATCTATTAGATAATTTTATCGTCTATCTTTTGGTATATACATATATCTATTTATCTATTTTTTAAGCGGAGAAATTTCACTTTATATAATATATTTTTGATTAAAAAGTGTAAAATATGACAGAAGTGTCTTAATTCTTTCATTTATTACTCGTCTATTTATCTATCAATTGACAATTTGTTGATGGCATCTAATAGATAATTTTATTGTCTATTTTTTGGTATATACATGTATCTATTTATCTTATTCCTAAGATGAGAAATTTCATTTTATATATTATATTTTTGACTAAAAATTGTAAAATATTACAAAAGTGTCTTAATTATTTCATTTATTACTCATCTGTTTATCTATCTATCGACAATTTGTTGATGGCATCTAATAGATAATTTTATTGTCTATCTTTTCGTATATATATGTATCAATTTATGTACTTCATAAGATGAGAAATGTCACTTTATATAATATATTTTTGACAAATTTGTAAAATATGACCAAAGTGTCTTTATTTATTCATTTATTACTCGTCTATTTATCTATCTATGGAAAATTTGTTGATGGCATCTAATAGATAATTTTATTGTCTATATTTTGGTATATACATGTATCAATTTATCTATATCCTAAGATGAGAAATTTCACTTTATATAATATATTTTTGACTAAAAATAGTAAAATATGACCAAAGTGTCCCAATTTTTTCGTTAATTACTCGTCTATTTATCTATCTATCGACAATTTGTTGATGGCATCTAATAGATCATTTTATTGTCTATCTTTCCGTTTATATATGTATCAATTTATCTTTTTCCTAAGATGAGAAATGTCACTTTATATAATATATTTTTGACAAAATTGTAAAATATGACCAAAGTGTCTTTATTTATTCAATTATTACTCGTCTATTTATCTATCTATGGAAAATTTGTTGATGGCATCTAATAGATAATTTTATTGTCTATCATTTCGTATATACATGTATCAATTTATCTATTTCCTAAGATGGGAAATTTCACTTTATATAATATATTTTTGACTAAAAATTGTAAAATATGACCAAAGTGTCCCACTTTTTTCGTTAATTACTCGTCTATTTATCTATCTATCGACAATTTGTTGATGAAATCTAATAGATAATTTTATTGTCTATCTTTTGGTATATACATGTATCTATTTATCTATTTCCTAAGATGAGAAATTTCACTTTATATAATATATTTTGAACTAAAAATAGTAAAATATGACAAAAGTGTCTTAATTTTCTTGTTAATTACTCGTCTATTTATCTATTTATCGACAATTTGTTGATGGCATCAAATAGATAATTTTATTGTCTATCGTTTTGGTTTATACATGTATCTATTTATCTTATTCCTAAGATGAGAAATTTCACTTTATGTAATATATTTTTTACTAAAAATTGTAAAATATGACAAAAGTGTCTTACTTTTCTTTTTTATTACTCATCTATTTATCAATCTATCGACAATTTGTTGATGGCATCTAATAGATAATTGTATTGTCTATCTTTTGGTTTATACATGTATCTATTTATCATATTCTTAAGATGAGAAATTTCACTTTATATATTATATTTTTGACAAAAAAAATTAAAATATGACCAAAGTGTCCCATTTCTTCATTAATTACTCGTCTATTTATCTGTCTATCAACAACTTGTTGATGGCATCTAATAGATAATTTTATATTCTATCTTTTGGTATATACATATATCTATTTATCTATTTCCTAAGATGAGAAATTTCACTTTATATAATATATTTTTGACTAAAAATAGTAAAATATGACATCAGTGTCTTAATTTTCTTGTTAATTACTCGTCTATTTATCTATTTATCGACAATTTGTTTATGGCATCTAATAGATAATTTTATCTTCTATCTTTTGGTATATACATATATCTATTTATCTATTTCCTAAGATGAGAAATTTCACTTTATATAATATATTTTTGACTAAAAATAGTAAAATATGACATCAGTGTCTTAATTTTCTTGTTAATTACTCGTCTATTTATCTATCTATCGACAATTTGTTGATGGCATCTAATAGATAATTTTATCTTCTATCTTTTGGTATATACATATATCTATTTATCTTATTCCTAAGATGAGAAATTTCACTTTATATATTATATTTTTTACTAAAAATTGTAAAATATGACGCAAATGTCTTAATTGTTTCATTTATTACTCGTCTATTTTTCTATCAATTGACAATTTGTTGATGGCATCTAATAGATAATTTTATTGTCTATCTTTTCGTATATACATATATCTATTTATCTATTTCTTAAGATGAGAAATTTTACTTTATATAATAAACTTTTGACTAAAAATAGTAAAATATGACCAAAGTGTCATGATTGTTTCATTTATTACTCGTCTATTCATCTATCTATTGACAATTTGTTGATGAAATCTAATAGATAATTTTATTGTCTATCTTTCGGTATATACATGTATCTATTTATCTTATTCCTAAGATGAGAAATTTCACTTTATATATTATATTTTTTACTAAAAATTGTAAAATATGACGCAAATGTCTTAATTGTTTCATTTATTACTCGTCTATTTTTCTATCAATTGACAATTTGTTGATGGCATCTAATAGATAATTTTATTGTCTATCTTTTCGTATATACATATATCTATTTATCTATTTCCTAAGATGAGAAATTTCACTTTATATAATATATTTTGAACTAAAAATAGTAAAATATGACAAAAGTGTCTTAATTTTCTTGTTAATTACTCGTCTATTTATCTATTTATCGACAATTTGTTGATGGCATCAAATAGATAATTTTATTGTCTATCGTTTTGTTTTATACATGTATCTATTTATCTTATTCCTAAGATGAGAAATTTCACTTTATATAATATATTTTTTACTAAAAATTGTAAAATATGACAAAAGTGTCTTACTTTTCTTTTTTATTACTCATCTATTTATCAATCTATCGACAATTTGTTGATGGCATCTAATAGATAATTGTATTGTCTATCTTTTGGTTTATACATGTATCTATTTATCATATTCTTAAGATGAGAAATTTCACTTTATATATTATATTTTTGACAAAAAAATGTAAAATATGACCAAAGTGTCCCATTTCTTCATTAATTACTCGTCTATTTATCTATCTATCAACAACTTGTTGATGGCATCTAATAGATAATTTTATCTTCTATCTTTTGGTATATACATATATCTATTTATCTATTTCCTAAGATGAGAAATTTCACTTTATATAATATATTTTTGACTAAAAATAGTAAAATATGACAAAAGTGTCTTAATTTTCTTGTTAATTACTCGTCTATTTATCTATTTATCGACAATTTGTTGATGGCATCTAATAGATAATTATATTGTCTATCGTTTGGTTTATACATGTATCTATTTATCTTATTCCTAAGATGAGAAATTTAACTTTATATATTATATTTTTTACTAAAAATTGTAAAATATGACAAAAATGTCTTAATTGTTTCATTTATTACTCGTCTATTTTTCTATCAATTGACAATTTGTTGATGGCATCTAATAGATAATTTTATTGTCTATCTTTTCGTATATACATATATCTATTTATCTATTTCTTAAGATGAGAAATTTTACTTTATATAATAAACTTTTGACTAAAAATAGTAAAATATGAGCAAAGTGTCATGATTGTTTCATTTATTACTCGTCTATTCATCTATCTATTGACAATTTGTTGATGGCATCTAATAGATAATTTTATTGTCTATCTTTTCGTATATACATGTATCAATTTATCTATTTCCTAGAATGAGAAATTTCACTTTATATAATATATTTTAGACTAAAAATTGTAAAATATGACAAAAGTGTCTTAATTTATTCATTTATTACTCGTCTATTTATCTATTTACCGACAATTTGTTGATGGCATCTAATAGATAATTTTATTATCGATCTTTTGGTTTATACATGTATCAATTTATCTATTTCCTAAGATGAGAAATGTCACTTTATATATTATATTTTTCACTAAAAATAGTAAAATATTACCAATGTGTCATAATTATTTCGTTTATTACTCATCTATTTATCTATCTATCATCAATTTGTTAATGTCATCTAATAAATAATTTAATCGTCTATCTTTTGGTATATACATGTATTATATTTATCCATTTCCTAATATGAGAAATTTCACTTATTATAATATATTTTTAACTAAAAATTGTAAAATATGACAAAATTGTTTTAATTGTTTCATTTATTACTCGTATATTTAACTTTATATTGACAATTTGGTGACGGCATCTAATAGACAATTTTATTGTCTATCTTTTAGTTTTTTCATGTATCTATTTATCTATTTCGTAAGATGAGAAATTTCACTTCATATATTATATTTTTGACTAAAAATTGTAAAATATGACCAAAATGTCCCACTTTTTTCGTTAATTACTCGTCTATTTATCTATGTATCAACAATTTGTTGATGGCATCTAATAGATAATTTTATCGTCTATCTTTTGGTATATACATGTATCTATTTATCTATTTCCTAAGATTCGAAAATTCACGTTATATAATATATTTTTGCCTAAAAAAAGTAAAATATGACCAAAGTGTCTTATTTTCTTGTTTATTACTCATCTATTTGTCTATCTATCGACAATTTGTTGATGGCATCTAATAGATAATTTTATTGTCTATCTTTTGGTATATACATGTATCTATTTATCTATTTCCTAAGATGAGAAATTTCACTTTATATAATATATTTTTAACTAAAAATAGTAAATATGACAAAAGTGTCTTAATTTTCTTGTTAATTACTCGTCTATTTATCTATTTATCGACAATTTGTTGATGGCATCAAATATATAATTTTATTGTCTATCGTTTGGTCTATACATATATGTATTTATCTTATTCCTAAGATTCGAAATTTCACTTTATATATTATATTTTTGCCTAAAAATTGTAAAATATGACCAAAGTGTCCCATTTCTTCATTAATTACTC
The DNA here is from genome assembly GCA_034508575.1 of Petrolisthes manimaculis. Classification (NCBI taxonomy): domain Eukaryota; kingdom Metazoa; phylum Arthropoda; class Malacostraca; order Decapoda; family Porcellanidae; genus Petrolisthes; species Petrolisthes manimaculis. The sequence continues at coordinate 33,549 of JAWZYT010004420.1, forward strand.
GTCTATTTATCAATCTATCAACAATTTGTTGATGGCATCTATTAGATAATTTTATCGTCTATCTTTTCGTATATACATGTATCTATTTATCTATTTTTTATCATGAGAAATTTCACTTTATATAATATATTTTTGACTAAAAATGGTAAAATATGACAAAAATGTCTTAATTTATTCATTTAGTACTCGTCTATTTATCTATCTATTGGAAGTTTGTTGATGGCATATAATAGATAATTCTATTGCCTATCTTTTGGTATATACATATATATATTTATCTATTTCCTAAGATGAGAATTTCCACTTTATATAATATATTTTTGACTAAAAATAGTAAAATATGACCAAAGTGTCCCACTTTTTTCGTTAATTACTCGTCCAATTATCTATCTATCGACAATTTGTTGATGGCATCTAACAGATAATTTTATTGTCTATCTTTTGGTATATACATGTATCTATTTATATATTTCCTAAGATGAGAAATTTCATTTTATATAATATATTTTTAACAAAAAATAGTAAAATGTGACAAAAATGTCTTAATTTTCTTGATAATTACTCGTCTATTTATCTATTTATCGACAATTTGTTGATGGCATCTAATAGATAATTGTATTGTCTATCGTTTGGTTTATACATGTATCTATTTATCTTATTCCTAAGATGAGAAATTTCACTTTATATATCATATTTTTGACTAAAAATTGTAAAATATGACAAAAGTGTCTTAATTATTTCATTTATTACTCATCTATTTATCTATCTATCGACAATTTGTTGATGGCATCTAATAGATAATTTTATTGTCTATCTTTTCGTATATACATGTATCAATTTATCTATTTCATAAGATGAGAAATTTCACTTTATATAATATATATTTGACAAAATTATAAAATATGACCAAAGTGTCTTTATTTATTCATTTATTACTCGTCTATTTATCTATCTATGGAAAATTTGTTGATAGCATCTAATAGATAATTTTATTGTCTATATTTTCATATATACATGTATCAATTTATCTATTTCCTAAGATGAGAAATTTCACTTTATATAATATATTTTTGACTAAAAATAGTAAAATATGACCAAAGTGTCCCACTTTTTTCGTTAATTACTCGTCTATTTATCTATCTATCGACAATTTGTTGATGGCATCTAATAGATAATTTTATTGTCTATATTTTGGTATATACATGTATCAATTTATCTATTTCCTCAGATTCGAAATATTACCTTATATAATATATTTTTGACTAAAAATAGTAAAATATGACAAAAATGTCTTTTTTTTTTTTTATTACTCATCTATTTATCTTTCTTTCGACAATATGTTGATGGCATCTAATAGATAATTTTATTGTCTATCTTTTTGTATATACATGTATCAATTTATCTATTTCCTAAGATGAGAAATTTCACTTTATATAATATATTTTTGACTAAAAATAGTAAAATATGACCAAAGTGTCCCAATTTTTTGTTAATTACTCGTCTATTTATCTATCTATCGACAATTTGTTGATGGCATCTAATAGATAATTGTATTGTCTATCTTTTGGTTTTTACATGTATCTATTTATCTATTTCCTAAGATGAGAAATTTCACTTTATATATTATATTTTTGACAAAAAAATGTAAAATATGACCAAAGTGTCCCATTTCTTCATTAATTACTTGTCTATTTATCTATCTATCAACAATTTGTTAATGGCATCTATTAGATAATTTTATCGTCTATCTTTTGGTATATACATATATCTATTTATCTATTTTTTAAGAGGAGAAATTTCACTTTATATAATATATTTTTGACTAAAAATGGTAAAATATGACAAAAGTGTCTTAATTATTTCATTTATTACTCGTCTATTTATCTATCAATTGACAATTTGTTGATGGCATCTAATAGATAATTTTATTGTCTATTTTTTGGTATATACATGTATCAATTTATCTATGTCCTAAGATGAGATATTTCACTTTATATAATATGTTTTTAACTAAAATTAGTAAAATATGACAAAAGTGTCTTAATTTTCTTGTTAATTACTCGTCTATTTATCTATTTATCGACAATTTGTTGATGGAATCTAATAGATAATTTTATTGTCTATCGTTTGGTCTATACATGTATCTATTTATCTTATTCCTAAGATGAGAAATTTCATTTTATATATTATATTTTTGACTAAAAATTGTAAAATATTACAAAAGTGTCATAATTATTTCATTTATTACTCATCTATTTATCTATCTATCGACAATTTGTTGATGGCATCTAATAGATAATTTTATTGTCTATCTTTTCGTATATATATATATCAATTTATCTATTCCATAAGATGAGAAATGTCACTTTATATAATATATTTTTGACATAATTGTAAACTATGACCAAAGAGTCTTTATTTATTCATTTATTACTCGTCTATTTATCTATCTATGGAAAATTTGTTGATGACATCTAATAGATACTTTTATTGTCTATCTTTTCGTATATACATATATCAATTTATCTATTTCCTAAGATGAGAAATTTCACTTTATATAATATATTTTTGACTAAAAATAGTAAAATATGACCAAAGTGTCCCACTTTTTTCGTTAATTACTCGTCTATTTATCTATCTATCGACAATTTGTTGATGGCATCTAATAGATAATTTTATTGTCTATATTTTGGTATTTACATGTATCTATTTATCTATTTCCTAAGATGAAAAATTTCACTTTATATAATATATTTTTTTACTAAAAATTGTAAAATATGACAAAAGTGTGTTGCTTTTCTTGTTTATTACTCATCTATTTATCTATCTATCAACAATTTGTTGATGGCATCACATAGATAATTTTATTGTCTATCTTTTGGTATATACATGTATCTATTTATCTATTTCCTAAGGTGAGAAATTTCACTTTATATATTATATTTTTGACTAAAAATTGTAAAATATTACCAAAGTGTCCCATTTTTTCATTAATTACTCGTCTATTTATCTATCTATCATTAATTTGTTGATGTCATCTAATAGATAAGTTTATCGTCTATCTTTTGGTATATACATGTATCTATTTATCTATTTCCTAAGATGAGAAATTTCACCTTATATAATATATTTTTTTACTAAAATTTTTAAAATAGGACAAAAGTGTCTTAATTGTTTCATTTATTACTTGTCTATTTATCTATCTATCGACAATTTGTTGATGGCATCTAATAGATAATTTTATCATCTATCCTTTTGTATTTACATGTATCTATTTATCTATTTCTTAAGATTCCAAATTTTACTTTATATAATATATTTTTGACTAAAAATAGTAAAATATGACTAAAGTGTCTTACTTTTCTTGTTTATTACTCATCTATTTATCTATCTATCGACAATTTGTTGATGGCATCTAATAGATAATTTTATTGTTCATCTTTTGGTTTATACATGTATCTATTTATCTTATTCCTAAGATGAGAAATTTCACTTTATATATTATATTTTTGACTAAAAATTGTAAAATATTACCAAAGTGTCCCATTTCTTCGTTAATTACTCGTCTATTTATCTATCTATCGAGAATTTGTTGATGCCATCTAATAGATAATTTTATCGTCTATCTTTTGGTATATATATGTATCTATTTATCTATTTCTTAAGATTCGAAATTTTACTTTATATAAGATATTTTTGACTAAAAATATGAAAAAAATGTTGTTAATAATAAAAAAAATGTTGCCAATAATAAAAGCAGTGTTGCCAATAATAAATACACTCCATACGTACACACACACCCTCATACAAACATAGAAATATCAACCCCTGTGTATCTCAGTAACTATCAACAATTCCATGTACGCGAAAAAGCTTGAACATACATACACTCCATACGTACACACACAACCTCATACGCACATAGAAATATCAACCTCAGACAATAACACCAGAAGTCCTATATGTCTGTGTATGTGTATGTGTGTACGTGTGTGTGTACATGTGTGTGTACATGTGTATGTGTGTGTGTACATGTGTGTGTACATGTGTATGTGTGTGTGTATGTGTGTATGTATATAATAATAATAATAATAATAATAATAATAATAAATGGTTTATATAGGGGCTGGCAGCACTAAAGCTGAAAATATACAAATTACAATATGATTAATTATGAGAAAGATATTTACATGATAAATGTGTACGTGTACATGTGTGTGTACGTGTGTATGTGTGTGTGTATATATGTGTACAGTTGGACACATGAATGGATGGTACAGCCCAAGTGAAAGATGGTCAATTTCTGCCAATATCAATTTCCTTAGTGCCAAATAGGAAACACCAGGGGCAGAAATCAGTATTGAGGATGGTAATCAAAAGCAAGTACCTGATAATAGACACTGGTTACTCAAATGGGACAAGTATCTTTCACCTGGGCTGTACCTCCCATTCATGTGTCCAACTGTACGTGTGTATGTGTATGTACGTGTGTCTGTGTGTGTGTGTACGTGTGTGTGTACGTGTGTGTGTACGTGTGTGTGTGTACATGTGTGTGTATGCGTGTATGTGTGTGTACGTGTGTGTGTACGTGTGTGAACGTGTGTGTGTGAGTGTGCGTGTGTGTACGTGTGTGTGAGTGTGTGTGTGTGTACGTGTATGTGTGTGTGTGTACGTGTGTGTTAGTGTGTGTGTGTGTATGTATGTGTGTGTGTGTGTGTGTGTGTGTGTGTGTGTGTGTGTGTGCGTGTGTGTGTACGTGTGTGTGCGTGTGTATGTGTGTGTGCGTGTGTATGTGTGTGTGTGTGTGTGTGTGTACGTGTGTGTGTGTGTATGTGTGTGTGTGTGTATGTGTGTGTGTGTATGTATATTTGTGTGTGTTTGTGTGTGTATGTATGTTTGTGTGTGTGTGTATGTTTGTGTGTGTGTGTATGTGTGTGTGTGTGTACGTGTGTATACATGTGTGTGTGTGTCCCGCCGACCGTGACCGAGTGAGGACGTGTGGAGTGAGTTCTCCGTGTGACCGGTGATAGTGTCTGTGACTGCCATTATGGATAACAATTTACCACCTCCAGACACTTACTGTTCGGTATGCAAGGAACAATGCATACTAGAGTGTCTTAAATGTTCTAAGTGCAAGCATTTCATACATACAGACTGTTCAAAGCTCCCAGTGTACGCCATTGTGAACTTTTTCAATACCAGAAGCCAATACACATGTGAAGTTTGTGTAAGGGAACATCCTGGAAATCAAGATGGAGTGTTTGCATTGGTACTTACCCTACTAGACAATGTAAAGGACAAAAAACTAAATATGTTGCAGATAGAACATGAAAATATGGAAGGCGATGATGACCTAGAAAATGTAAACAGTGAGCCTAATGAACCCCTGGAGCCGGATCTCGACTCAGATCCTGATCCGGAACAGTGTTTTGATGGACAGGAAGGCAAGCCAGTTATGAAAAATAACAGTGATCGTCAGTCGATTATTGTGTGCAGCCATTATAAGCGACATTGCTGCAAGTTTGGCCTAACGGGTCGTGACTGCCCATACGCACATCCAAAATTGTGCATCAGGTACAAAACAAACGGTCTGGACCCAGTGAAAGGATGCAAAAAGGGCAATAAGTATACCTACTTTCACCCTCCTATTTGCTACGGTTCGGACAGAAGACGTGAGTGTCTCAAACTAGAGTGTAAAAGACTCATTTGAAGGGGACTCGCCGTTACCCATCCACGGAACTAAAACAACAACAACAGCATCAACAACAACCCAAACAAGCGACTCTAACACACCGTCCAACGACTGCCAGCCTGTTTACTCATCCACCTATCTACACAACTAGGGAGGAAGCAACCCCCCAGCCACACCAGGCCCAAGGCCAACAAACTGATTCGTTATTTTTTTTAGTACAACAGATACAACAAATGCAGCAGGTACAGCAACAAATAATACATGCACTAAAGCTAGTACCATGGCAGGGGAGTTTCCCCCCAACACAAGGGCCCCAACAACAATACCCACAACAACTGGGCCCGACACAAACCCCCTACATAAAGTAATCATGCTCAATATCGAGGTCCTTTTACCATATAAATTTAAAGCAAAAATACAGTTGCTTTCTGAACTAGCACAAGAAGAAAGGGCCCTCATAATAGCATTAACCGAGTCACATCTCTCAGACAATATAAAGGAAGCTGAAATAAAAATAGATAATTATACACCGTTTAGAACTGACAGATCTGATCAAAGAAATAAAGGTGGTGTTATGACATACATACACAACAAGTTAGCAACTTCTACTGAGACTTTATTTTCCCAGTCTAACTCATATAATGAGGCTCAGGTATTATACATAAAAGATGTAAATATGATCTTCATAAATATTTATCGACCACCAGCATGTCCATCTACAAAATTCCTTGAACCACTCAACAAAATTCAAACTATACTA